>CM060950.1:4164508-4287008 GCA_030765055.1 Mantis religiosa | reverse complement strand
AAACCTCTTAAAAGGTTTCAGTGTAGCTTAAAGCCTTCTGTATTACGCAGTAAAATTAGCCATATGATGTTTTAAGCAGTTTATCTGGATGACAATAAAATAGGTAAAGTAGTATGTTTGTAGAGGAGTAGAAAAAGGTTAATTGAATACAACAGAAATTATTTTTAAACAAATGTTAGGATACTGTAGTTTAATTGCACAATCTAGATACTCTTAGATAATTATTCATGAAGCATATGAAATTGTGCTTCGAAGTGAGTCGTAGGAATTGTGTGGCGAACACGATGTTGGAGTGAAAGCATTACACGATATATGTGGCGTTGTGTCTGGCCGAGGAGCAAGCATAACGCACGGAAGTCCAGGTCTAGGCAACAGCTTATAGAGTCTAAATGAGGACTGAATTCCGTTATCGCGCGTGTGTGTGCTCTCCGTTAGGAATTCTTTTATGCTTGTAGAGATTTGCTTGGAAAGCAGTGGAAATTAGCAATGCGGGCTTGCCCACAATCCGATTTTTATGGTTGTTCCGGAGACTCACACATTCCCAGAAGAGCAGTTCTGGTATTAGAAGTATAACTGGAGTTCACTTGCCAGGTCGCTCAATTGATCCTTCTTCTTCTTCTTTTTCATCTTCTTCTTCTTCTTCTTCATATAAGGTAATACAGGGAATTCATTCTGTTTCACTTTTTACTTCATCATTCTCTCTACATATAGCTTAATGTTTCGGCCTACTCTCCTTTAGTTTTCAAGATACAGTTAGTTACTGTTGTGTTTGAGATTCTCTGCGACGTGTTAGTGAGTGGATATGCCGTTAATGATCACACATTACAGGTTCAACTACTCGAAGAGTCGGTGATACTGTCTATGACCACTTCTATGCTTATTCCATCTTGCAATGGGCAAACGCTTTGTAAACCTAGTGAACAAGGCAACAAAAAATATTCGGATATGCTGCATTTACATTACTTTCTCTATCCACTATCGTTTTCTTTCATATAGCTTCTCTTATGAAAGCTTATTGCATTCTGTCCTATTTACCTTAGTACATGGATGAAGTGTTGCAATTCGCTCCAAAGTTCAACACACATTTTGGGAAACCCTGAATTAAATAATAGAAAAATGTGTCAGTATGTGCGTGTGCGTATACGTTTATGTTCTTTATTAACACAACTCAGAAAACTTCCGCATTTAAGTTTTAAATTTTTAAGATTTTTAAGGATATATATGACCGAAATTTCATGTGATTTTCAAAAAATCACCTTTCCCTCTTTCTAGCCTATAAAATAGTGTAAGCCTCCCTGAATCCAAAGAATGCTTGGATAGCATCCGCATGACATTTTTAAATGCTCTAATCTAGTTTAGAAGGTACATGAATACTAGTGTTAGACATGAATTCTAATTCTATATCCTTCTTTTCTCGCTATTGAAGATTCCAACATTTTTCATCATTCAAAATGCTCCTTACATCGCAATTATAGCGTTAGACTAATGAAACTTGCTACACACGTTCATAGAGATACAGTGAACAAACATTATACTGGGTTTTATTGTGAGATGCATTTTAAGTACACTTTCTTTACTTCAAAACACAAAAATTTAAAAATTTGGGCAAAAAAGGCATATTCATAGCCTTAACAATTTCTGTAGCCTGAATTTATTGAGAAACAGAGAAATCTAGGGCAAATTAAAAAAGTGGATGTATTCGGAACCTGTTATTAAAATACTAGACTAAAATTTAAGTTATTTTGCCACAAGGGACTTTTTAGGTGACGTAACCAAAAATAAATAAATTTGACCATATTTTCGAAACTATCAAACTGAATTTGATAAAATCTGTGGTATACCATATTTATACTAGGTTACATCTGTGGTACAAATCTTAAGAAGCTAGCGTTATTAATTCAGGATTTCAAATTTTCATTCATAGATGTCCTTAAGAAGATTTCTTCCCCACAAGACTATTTACATGGAAACTTTCTAAAACCTTGAAATTAATAAACTTTTTCATTCACGTCCCAGCTTAGGTATCAATATGAATTTTGTTGTTCAAAAAGACTTGATTATAATCTGGGATGCAAAGCGGCATCTGGACGGGTTTTCTCTTGGTTGTTAGGTTTCCCCAGCCATTCATTCCAGCAACCGTTCCATCACCTTTCCTGTCATCCATGTCACTATCGTTTCATATAACTTCCTTGTTCCCTATGCTGATAGGTATCAGATAGATGAGGAGATGTTTGTTTTCAAAACATGTCCATCACTTGAAAATAATCAAGAAATTAAAAAAAAAAACATATATCCATGCTATAAATTTTTCTTTTTCTTTGGTGTAAGGCTGCAGATGGAGATTTAAGAATTCTTAATAATATACTTAAAAACCACATATATATATATATTTAGTTTTCAGATTAATGGCTAGAAATATACGGACATGTTAGGTTTTGATAAAAAATGATGGACATATCCGGTTTTGTTAAAACAAAGTCTTGCTAGTGAAAACTAAAACGCTATTTTCTTTAATTTTCACTGATTGCTTTACTGTTCTATGCATTAAGGTAAGTGAAGGGAGCAATGGCAGTAGGAATTTCTCAAGAAAGCAAAATATTAGTGTTCTGAGATCATGGCCTGTGCTGATCTTGGTTGTTCTAGTGTCTGGATCAGCATAAATTTTTGTTTCGGCTTCTCTATTTGGTTTCTGATTTCTCTCTTCTTCTCCTCCTAGTATCGCAATTAATTTAATTGATAGTTACTTCCATTGTACTGTTCAAAATTCATTTTCTTTCACCTCAATGAGCACCTGATGTATAACGAATATCTGCTACTAAAAGCTAATGCGTAGAAGAAAACATTAAACCCTCATTAGCTAGGGGATAGAATGTTATTATGTTAGTTTAAATAACTTCCGGGAAAGGAAACATATGACAAGGAGAAAAATTATGAAAGTGGAAATGTTCAGTCATGAAAACAAAACATTGACTGTATGGTAAATTATATTGGACATGTTCACTTTTGATAACAATAGCAATGGCTACAATGTAATGGACATATTAAGTTTTGATATAAAAGTAGAACTTTAAATACACATTTATACTGACATGTTCGGTTTTGTTAAGAAATAAAAGCAGCAACATATTAAAACCAAGAATCTTAACAGAATCCCATTCCAAAATCATTTTCGGTTTTCGGTGGACATGTTTTTAGTTTTGAAAAAAAAAAGCTCCTCAGATGATCCATCCTGGAATATTTCTGATAAAAGCAGGAGTTGAGCTGTAAGTCCTCCATTCGAGAGTATAATTAGAAAAAGAATAAAAAAAACAATAAATTTCATAATGTTTCTAACGGCGGTTATTTATTAATGTGACGAGTCAATGAAGCATTATACCTGCGAAAGTTTCTAATATTGACACTTCTTTCATAAAGTAAGCAGTTGCAGTGCTTCTTGTAACAATAAAGCAGTGCCACTTGACATAATAAATTGCAGCCAAATCTTCAACAACATAAACAGCTCCTGCTTTATGAATGGAAAAAAGTAACACTTCAATATCAATATATTGTTTTTTTCCTTTGTCTTTATTCAGTTTGTATCCCGCCTTTAACTGCAATGAACATATCGCCCATTGGCGATGGATTGCGGATACTTTAGATTTTTTTTTAATTTGACGTCCTCCAACGTTAAGTCATATTGGACGGTGAATAAAATGAGTGAAATTATGCTCAAATGTGTCCAGGATCCATGGAGCTTAGAGCTACCCAACATTCGTCTTTAAGGATAAGGGAAAACGCCGGAAAGAAACCTTATCCAGGTAACTCACCCTGACCGAGGTTCGAACTCGGGACCTACTGAGCGTGAGTCAGACAGTCTACCATCTACGCTACCAAGGCGGCCTCTTTAGATTTTAATCATTAGATTACACACATATTTTTCTTGGTTGAAGAAAAATCCCCACCCTCACCCGGGAACCGAACTGTTGACCCCTCTCACGGCGGTCAGGTGCTCCACCGACTGAACTACGGTGCAAGCCCTATAGCAATACATTGATTTCTTCACTATGGGGCACATCAGAGATACTTACAAAATTAGACCAGATTTACGGATTGTTTTGCAAAGAACTACTAGGGCTGCCAAATTCGGCACCAAGAGAAGTGGCATTACCAAAGATAGGTAATATAAAAAGGAGAGGAATAATAATAGAGAGAATATTGAAATTCTGGTATAAGGGGAATTATTGAATCTGTGCATGAAGCAATAGAAAAGTATTAAAATACAAATAGTTGGTGTTCGGAATTGGAAAGTATGGTATTGAAGATAGGCATGGGAGATCTATGGAGAGTAGAGGAGATAAATTAAAGCGATTTTTGGAAGGAAGTGAGAACTAGAGTACAAGACATAGATAGGCAAGAGATATGGAAAAGTATAGAAGAAAAGAAATCTTTGAAATCTTATAAGCAATTAAAGACAGAATGGCGTAGGGAAAAATATATAGATCAGTGTGGCAAAATTGGAAGAGAAGGCATTGCATGGATGAGAGTAAGAATATTGTACTTAAAAGGGTTGAGAAGTATGTGTGAATTTTGTGGAGACGAAGAGAGCTCTGTTCATTACCTGATAGAGAAAATTATGGGATAAGTTATGGGACACTGTAAGTATAGAGATATTGGCGGTACGTATGCTAACGGGGATGGGATAAGAGAAAAACAGATGTATAGGAGATCCCTTATATAGGTTAAGAGAAAAGTGGATTAGGATAAAAGAAGCGAAGGTCAAGAAGAGATGACACCAAGCTGCTCAGGAAATCGTGTATTTGTACAGGACATATAATACAGCATGTTCAATGTTAACCTTATGGTATTGAAATTGTAATGGAAACTGTACAAATAAATATCAAATATCATTAATACAGTGGTTTTATTTATTATATCAATGCAATAATGCATAACAAATTCAATACCAAACACAAACCAACGTCTGCACCATTCAAAAATTATTAGGGAAGTGTGCTTTATATAAAAGGCATACAAGAGGCAATTTAATTTACTTTAATGCTGATAATAAGGTTTGGCATACACGATATAGGCTAACGAAAATTTTAAATGTGAAGAAAATATGGCTGCATTTGCACTGCAGTGATGTTTAGTAAATTAAATTTGTGTTATTTGCCTTTGGTATTTTATTTTATAAACATGATTCATGTATACACATTTATATGCATGCTTCTGTCAAAGCAATTCGTGCCTTTAAGTGGTAAATGAATAAATTATTGGGCATAGCTCATTGCTTAACGTTACTGCTAGAGCTATGTGCTTACTTTGAGGTCGTGTTAGTGCCCATGTTTCTTCCTATTTGATGTATTAGGGCGCGTTGCGAGGTTCTTTAATAATAAATAATAAACTGAACTTAGTGTGAGTATGATAGAACGATTCTTGCTCATTCCACCATATATTTCATCTAATGAGTCATGGTCAAGAGTATGTTGTGTAGGGAATACAACCCCGTATTCACGGTTGGGTGCCCCGTTATTACCGGAAACTGGTGTCTCTTGTACAAGGAAAAACAGATTGGAGGCAGTCATTTGGCAGATGACGTGAAGGAGAACGACAAAGGTGCACTAGGAGAGCAGTGACTTCACTTTAATTGCAGCTTCCACCTCTAATCTAACGAAGTGCAAATTCAGCTAGGACTGCATGGGCAGTTTTAATTGCGATGAACAACTGACGTATTTCAAACTTAAACCTACAGTATTTCAGTTAATTCCCCCGCAGCTTCGAAGTTCTGTTAGGTATAATTTAATGCAACATTAAATATTACATGATTTTGTGATTAGGCAGCGCAGGAACCACCGGTGTGCGAACCTCAAAAATTTGTTATTGGGACACACCAGCCATGAAAACAAATTCATTGCTTTTTATCAGGGACCCTAGCCTCGCTTTAAGGTAATGGGGTAAAGGGCAGTTATGTGAAAAAGTCGACTAATGACTCGGACAGTTCTAAGGTTGCTCATTTTGCTATGATCTTAATTGTACAGTGCTTTCAACCAGTTACTGTAAATTCAAAACCTTACCTTTCAGTTACAAATGCTTTGCTTAGTATTACTAAATACAGTGAATTAAAATGCTTTTCTCATTGCATAATGCATTTAGTTTTGGTTAAATTAATGTACAATTCTTTGATATTGTTCTCTGTTCCTTTTTTTATTTAATGCTTCCATTCTCAATTTCACTAACATTAACTTCCCTCTAAAAGGTATAAGTTGCATATTTGCACCAGCTTATTTGCCATCATGGACTGCTATAACGGAATTTTGGAACACGTTCAAAACTCATAAGCAATAATTAAGTTCTAGCTTTTTATTGCGGTTTTATAAGCCAAAGAAATTCTTAATAGTAGCAAGCTACTGCGGAGTATGCCGGTATGTTTACAAACAGCTACAGCACGCGGCACGGCGGGTGACCTGGGAACTCCGATAGCGTGAGGCACGCGTCGTTGTTCCTGTCACTACTTAATCCACACTCATTCTAGAGCATTTTTATGTGGCTCTATTGGCGATAAAAGCTATCTATATGTGTCACATAGAAGCTGAGCAACTACCTCTATATGTTCGTTGGGTGTCGTTTTGAAACACACTGTATATATAATCTAGGAAACATGTCAGGAAACGTCTAGTTTGACAAAGATTTAAGATCTCTTGCACATCGTGGCTCAGTGGTTAGACCGCTTGGCTCTCACCAAGGCGGCCCGGGTTCGATCCCAGGCGACCGCAAAGTGAGATTTGTGGTGGACAACACGGCGCTGGGGCGGGTTTTCTCCGGGATCTCCGGTTTCCCCCGCCATCTCATTCCACCGGTGCTCCATCTTCATCTCACGGATCATCAGTGTCATCGCCTGCGGTGCCGTATGTAGTAAAAGCGGGCGTTAAAACACTACACTACCGCTAGTTGGTTCACTTAAACTCCAATATACACTTTCACACTATCCCCTTCAATTTTAACAATGCTGCACAACGTTTTAGTTACACAACATTACATTTATTAATAAATAAAGAAGATATCACGTTTAATGCTTGCAGACCTGGGTGAGTCTCAAAGGAGAGCATAAAAAGTTTCGGTTTCACAAAAATGATCATTTTGGCGATGTTTTGGTTTAAGCAAACCCAGGTCTTTATCGCTGGATCACTAATACAGGGTTCACCAAGAGTATAAATGCTCAACTCAAGAAATTGTAATTTCAGGTATGCATTTTATGAAAAGTAGACATTTCTTATACATAAAAAGCGAGAAACAATGCCCGCTGCTTACAGTTTGTTGTTGCATTCTCCTGTGTAAATCGAAAAAAGCAACAGAAAAACGTGTTCTTCTTTGAAATTCTACAATTTACAAACCATTGCTCTTTCATAAAAACAAAATGCTTGTCTTTTGGCCTGAAAAGTAATTGTAATACTTGCGAAATAATTGAAGTACTTAACTGCACGATCACACAGGGTGTTTCATAGGGAAAATGAAAAATATGTAGATGTGGAAAGGAAGTGGAAGAGTAGATGGAAACCAAAATTAAGTCCTCCAACGTTGCGTCATATTGGACGCTGAATGAAATGGATGAAATGATGCTCAAATGAACGTAGGGTTCATACAGCTTAGAGTTACATGACATTCGTCTTTCACGATAACGGAAACCCCGGAAAAAACCATATCCATGTAACATCCTTATCTAGATTCAATCTCACGACTTCTTGAGGCAGACACCCTACCTTCTACGCTATCAAGCGGGCGTTCGCCTATATGTTACTGTGACAGAAGATATGTAAGAGTGAAACAGTATGCAAACATATGTGATCTTCAAAGAGCAGTGGAACTTCTACCAGGAGTGAAAGTGGATAATGCAGTAAAGAAATGTAGACAGGTGTGCTAATGAGTAGTGTACCTGTGGTTTACAAGTCTTTAATTTATCAGTGAAATCTATATCCCTTAATTGTTGATACGTTGCATAGAGATCCCAGTTGTTCTTGTTGTTCCTAGAGTATCTAGAGCTCCTCTCCTTAAAATTCATTTGTACTGCACCCTGTAACTTTTTGATCGTATGGGGGCATCGATTTGAAAATTAACTCCTTGACTGTAGGTTATTTAAGGATAGATTTCAATATTTTATAAAACAGTCTAACATTCATCCCACATGCGTATTGCCAGAATTGTGGAAGGTAGAGAAAAATTGTAATTAAAAAGATGCTCCCCTACCCTAGTCGGAAATTTGTAGATACACAGCAGTGGCCCCTCTTCCGCCAACGCCGGTGGCGGTTATCAGAAAGGGTTCTACATAGCCTCCCCTACCATATTATAGTTCCACTGTCAAGGGGGTGGTTAGAAAACAGGTAACGGTTAAATCAGGTACCAATGTAGCAACCTTAGATTTGTGGACGACTACAGAAAGATGGCCTTGACGTAATAAAGTATCCTGGGTAGCTGGTGGGCCAGGATCGCAAACTGTACTGAACCCATATCAAGAAATAGATGAAAGTGTGACGTGCAGCTTATGCTTGCATGCAGTAAACAAAAGCGGCGTCATGGGGCTCTCGGCTGGAGTGAAGTCTGATGTTTCTGAAATATGCATGCAGTTTTTGTCACTATGGTTATTGGATTTTACAGACGCGGCCAAATTATTATAGAAAACATATTTTAGAGCCCTTATTTTACAAAATGAATAGATAATACGATAAGGTGTTACAAATTATTTATTTTGTGAGTTTAGTATTTGGTGTTCGTACCTTTTTCTTTGATCAGCGACTTGAATTAATTGGACATGGATTTAATCAATGTTTTACGCTAATCTTTTATTTCGTAATCATCAAACTAGATTTTCAATCAAAACAGTCTTTGTTGTTATATTTATATCTTTTCTCTCAACTTTACAATCAGCAGTAAATTCTGCTTTTGATTCCTGCCAGGACTACTTTCAGGCCATTCAAGCAGCTTTACATTAATTTCTTTTAAAAGTGTGATTACCTGTCTTGCTCTGTGGCATGGAGCCCCATCTTGCATAAAGATACCTTCATTTTACCCAAAACATTCAGTTTTAGTAGATTAATGTAATGTTCATGTCTCATCCCCATTACTGTCAAGAAATCACACTCCAGACCATTTATTGTTGTAGGTGTTTCACTGTTTGTATTACAAATTCTGGTTTGAAGGCTTCTCCTTTTCTTCCGACACATTAGATAGTTTCTTCTCCAACAGAACACACTGATTCATTATTTAAGCAAACCCGAAATACAATTAAAGGCATAAGGAAGCTGTAGAGATGTTACATTGTGCTAAAATTCCCTCTCATATCCTGCAGCAGAACATAGTTTATGTAAGAAATATGATATTACTGACTATAGCCAATTTTGGAAAAAAAATTATAGTATAATATTTTAGTATAATTTTAGAATATTTTATATCAATTTATACTTCTTAAATTGCCCTTTTCCTGTCATCAGAAGTTCAGTTTTGATATTCTTTTGCACACCAAAGTCTCTTTGCAGCCTTGGCAGGTTTTATTTTGGCTTTCTTGCAGGGTCCCCTTGCCTTTAGTTCATCATTAAATATATCTTCTTACAGTCATAGTTGATACAAGTGATCTATCTTCCTCTATTCTCTTGCACCCTTTCTTTCTAGTAGCGTTAAAATTTGTTTCTGACAAATGTTTGTTTTCGTACATCGCTTGGTGATAGTTTGTTCTTTCGCTCACATTTTTCTTTTCGCTGTTTTCGTTTTTTTACCAAAATCTTCATCATGCTTTTTTTTACTTATGGACTGCTGAGATATTTTCAACTACAGTTACTCCAAAATGTAGGTATTCGTCTTATGCATAAGTTTATGTTTAAGGATGTATGGATAGTGGAAAATCATCAGAATAAAGTACAGAAGGGGCACTCTTATTTATTGACTAGTGAAAAAGAGAATACAATAAAGAAGCACATAGTATCTTTCACATAAACATAGTTAAACATTCAAAAGTAAAGATATGCAATATAGGATGCAACAGTATTTGTCTGCATACTGAAAATGCTGTAGAGTGTTACGGTTAGTACTTAGTAGGCCCTCCATTCCTCTTTATAATCTCTTGCAATCTCCTTGGCATGGATTTTACCAAAGATTCTGTTGTTTCCACTGTAATTTTACGCCACTACTCTAGTAGAGCGTTCTTTAGATCCTTTATATTAGATATCTGATTATTCCTAATATTTTTGTCCTGAATACTCCACAAATTCTCTATTGGATTCATGTCAGGGGATTGCGGTGGTGTCGGCATCCATCGTGGAGTATTATACATCAACCATAGCCTTGCATCCAGAGCTGTGTGTTTTGAATCATTATCTTGTGCGAAAATATAATTCTCAGAAGACCAATATTATTCAAACTCCTGGACAGATATGTTTTTAGGATGTTTATATAAACCTTATGATTCATAATTTCATCAATAAAACACAAATACCCAACCATTTGCACTCATGTAGTTCCAGAGAAGCACTGAACCACCTCCATGTTTAACTGAAGCTGTTATATTTTTCTCCTCAAGCTCAAAATTCTTTTTTCTCCACACTATTACTTGCCCTTTTGACTTAAAGAGCTCAAATTGACTCTCGTCAGTAAATACAAACTTCTTCCAGAAATCAAACCCAACGTATTTATGTTCTTTTGCGAAAGCAACTCGATTCTTTCTGTTGATTTTACTGATGTATGGTTTTCTACGGTCTGTTCGGCCTCCATACTCAGCTTCATAAAGCACGTTTCTTATAGTTTGTGCTGAAACGAACTTTCCTGTGTGTGTTTGAACTCTAATAGCAAGTTTTGAAGCACTTAGTTTAGCATTTTTCTTGACTTCTCTAAGTAACTGTCGTTTCTCCTTCTCAGATAGAACTGCAGGACAACCACATCTTGATTGATTTTAGTAAGTTTTGTTCTGATATAACCTGTATATAGTAGTGTTCACTGTACTGGTAGGTCTCCCAATGGTTTTTTTCCAATTTCTTGAAGAGATTCTCCTTTCTTAAATAAGCTGATGCAAATTTCTCTCTCTATTTTTGTAGTTTCACTACTTTTTCGAACCATATTACTTAAATAGCGGTCAACGGCTTTGAAACAGAGATGGAACTGTCAACGACAGTGGATGAAACACAACTGAATAAGAAAAGGGAAGAGGTTTGTGTCAGCGAGGTAGCACACCTTGGATCCTGTTTACTAGACGAATACTTGTGTGATATTAAATGGGACATGATTTTAAATAACCTAGAGCTGTTCACTAATTAAGCAATATATGAACACAAATTGTCTTTTATTTTTAAATATAGATATCAACCGATGTAAGGAAATAGTTATTGTTCGTCTCTTATCTATATTTTTCTGATTGTGCTTGTTATATTCTATATGCTATGATTAGACGACTACTTTTTGGGGTATCTGTATATGTTATTTCTTGTTGTGTACAACGCTTTACAGCAAGCAAACTCTTATCATACCTATCTTTCTAGGTCAAATATATAATTTTCTCCCCATAAACTTAAAAAGCAACAGTTCCTAATTTTTCCATTCACTATATTCGGCAATTACATTAAAATAAAATATAACGTTTGCCGATATCTACTCAATAATCAATACCAACGATATGTAACAACATTTGCTGCTGTAAAGCCAAATGTATGAAGGCAAAATGCGGCAAATAAGCAGAAATCTATAACGAAAAACAATTCAATAATATGATACACATTTAACAGACTTGTATTCTTGTACTGTTGCCATCTATGAATTTAAAGTCCTACTCCCTCTACCGCCAAAATGTACCAGTTATAAACCAGACTTAAATGGAATATAAGATAAGAGGTTTTTAGATTGGATTATTTTACAATAAGAATAAAATAAGGTTTGAAAATGCTTTAACACTACTAATTTGGCCATGTCCGTAGTGCCATGGACATTCATGTTGTCCGTCTTAATGAAAGTTCCAGATCCATGCAATTCCGTTTTGCCCAGACTATGCTCTACATATCTCTTCGCTAAATTGGAAAATGGTCGGTAAAGTTTAATGCGATTTGTAAGCCTCGGTAAACATTACTCTGGTTGGTGAAATCGATGTTTTACTTTTACTCGAGTTAAATAGGATTATCGTTGTAAGTTTTCAGTTTTTATATTCCTTTGCACACCGATGTCTCTTTGCAGCCTTAGAAGGTGCTAATTTTCTTTTCTGAATGTTCCCCTTGCTGGCTTCACGCATTGCAATATTTAAGCACACACTTAAACTGTAACGGTACCGAGCGGGATGGCTCCAGGAGGTTTCATCTATGGTTCGCATTCGGGAGACCCGGGTTTGATTCCCGTGGCCGACCTACCAGACCCATGGGTTTTTTCCTGGATCGCTAGGCAAATGCTGGGTAGGTTAATTACACCCACAAATTTCCTGTTCCTTCATTTCATATCCACTATCCTTTCATGTCAACTCTAATCTGGTAGTTTCTTTCAGGGTAGAAGTGTCGGCGGGAGTGTCGGCGGTGCATAGTACGATGATATGCTCGGAGTGAACCACTTCCTCCTCCGGTAGGTCGGTTGCCGGTCTCCGAACCGACTGCTGGGGCCGTCTCCAAACTACAGTACAGCTTAATGTCCGTTGTCCTAGCCTGTCGGGGCAGTTTTCCATCCAAGTAAAATGTAGGGTCCCTGCCCTTTGCATTGTAATGGCTCCTTGGGATGGCCACCTTCTCTCCTCTAGCCTCATCCTTCCTCCCAGGAATGCCCCACTTGGGGGCATAAGACACAATAGACTAAGATTGGTCGTAGTGCCAAATCCCCACCGAAAAAAAAAGAAAAAATGAAAAGGAAACATATAACGGTAGTATATCACGATGATCAAATATTAAAGCTTTCTCCGTAATATTACAGACTGCTCAGTTCTTGGAAATATGAAATATCATGTCCAAAATGTTGCTTGTTGTAAAAAAAACGTTATTCTGCGACTTGCCACATGTCAGTAATCCGTCCGTCACAAATCTTCGCTTAAAATGTAGTCAAACTGTAACTAATTCGGGATCATAAGGGTATATCTACAAAGTGCATAATAACTAAAGGGAATAATTGCCTCGTATAACATTTATTAAGACTAAATTTCCAATCCAAACTCTAAAATCTTAGTGTAAATATTTAATTATTAGGCTTGTGTTATGTTAGCCGTGATTGAATTAAACAAAGAACTTTGAGAAAAGGCATGTGTGTGAAGGTCATAATTAAAATCAAAAAGTCAGAAAAATATGAATCCTGTTTGTTGAGCATCCTCAGGACTCCCTCATCCTAAGCAACTCTTTATATGGAAAATATTTTATTACTCATAATTCTCTCATACAGTCTGTAGCAATGTTAATTACTAGGTAAGATAATTACACGACAAATAACTTTATTTCTTCAGTTTTTTTATGAATATTCTGTGAGATATTCCTCATTCGGAAGGAATTTTTTAAATTATGCTCAACAGTTACACTAAAAACGTTCATCTCTTTAAAACATATTTCAAATGACTTTTTGGACATTAGCTATTTCACACGTATTAACACATACATGTGGCCGGATTTATATTCCCATTCCTACACCACGAAACGGCAGAGACTTTATGACAGCAAGCATGAACTCAAGGACTTCCCGTAGCGGATTCGAAAATTACATGATTATGTAAACTACATCATCTCAATAGCACGCTCATATTTTATGGAATATATTAGCTAATCTACACCAAAGATCAAGGTTTACTGGCAATGATTTATAATAGAATAACTTATTGGCCCTTTGATAGCACTGTAAGAACCTGCCGGCAAATATTCTATATTAGGTAGCTCCGTAACTGATCATCAGAGACCTCAGTGACCCTGTGTTCCATATGCAAGATTTTCTGGCATCCAACTGCAGGAAGTCACAACCCCGTTTCTCTCATCGTAGACGGCAATGCTAGCCAATCACCATGGATATAGTCAACGAGTATATTGACTATATAACTAAATGCACCAGTATCAGACTATATATATATATATATATATATAACTGTGTTCTTATTAATAGTGTTATATCTATAAACACATTTAACCAATTTCCCTTATCCTCCTCATTTTCAGGAGGAGCAAACATACAAAACCTGGCATGTCCACCACAAATGGAAAATGAGTTATATATGAAATTGCCTTGTTTTGCATTGGTTTCACATATTCTCATGTTTAATTTCATTGAAGACTGATAAAGTCTGTGAGAAACGGCGTCTTAAAGAAGTGGTTTATATTCAAAGTGTGTCATGTTCAACAACGTTTTTAGGCCGAGATAAAAAGCTAGATTCATTCAAAATCTGATATGTCACTCTGTACGCTAAACACATTTCCATGGCAATTCCTTCAAAACCTGTCATGTACAATTTAGTGAATTCTTCGTTTATGCTTGTGTCAATGTTATTAACTGCTAAGGTGTCTGTCAGTGTTTTATGAACTTCAAACACCCTAGTGCTTCTATTGTTGCCTTCAGCACTTTTTGGTTTATTTTAAAGTGCTGAATAATAGAAGTTTCAGTTGGTGATGTTTCGGAAGGGTGCAGGAAAATGAAGAAAAATCCTTCGGCACGTGAAACTGATGAAATGGAAAGGTAAGTTAGGATGAAATCTGATGTTCTATATTGAAGCTTGGAATGCATTATTAGACCCCAAATGCATTATGCTTTGTATATTTGAATGAACCATCTTGTCGCACACAAAGGGATAAATAGTGCAACGCGGAGATAAAATAGCTTGCCGAAACAGATAAAGAGACAGATAAGTGACTGGAAAGTTCGTCTTTCGTCTGGCGCTTTCTTATTTGTTACAGAACATTCCAGAAATATCAATGAACGTATAAAAAGAGCCGTGATTGAGAGTTAGACAGAGTCGAATTGGAAGATGGGAATCGTCCGCGTACAGCTGTGTTTTGAAAGTTAAATATTTTTTGTGATCAACGACCTTGAGCATTGTATTAGAGTATGTTACGTAATTCTTCCAGGGTTGACCAAAGAGTGTTTATTAGGAAGTAAAGAGCATGTTGGAATTTTTACAACTGGACCTTTAATTCTATGAACCCACAAAGTCACAATGTAATTAACCATACTAGTTGAGATGTTTAATTTTATTAGAACTGTAGAAATCTGCAGAGAATTACTACCATATCACATAAAATTCCAACAATTAAAGCTAGTGCAACAGAAGAGCTAACTATTAAAGCCCACACTGTCAGTGTATAGTTGGTTCTGTTATGTGATACGAATGCAATGAGTCGTCCATACACAAATTTATTGTCAAATGTGTTTTTCTTCCTATATTCTATCCCTATCTTGCTCCCTGACCTAGCTTATATTATTTCTATTGTTTTCTTCTTTGTTATCTGTTTAAAATGAGTTGATGCTTTTTCCTTGAGTGCTGCTAGGTGAGCGACCAATAGGAGTCCTGCGGTGTTGTTGTATTGCATTCCCCCTAAGTGGTGTGTGAGGAGCGCCAACCTAATCAATCTCTAAGAAATACTATCCGCGCTAAGACAAAAATTCAGATTTTGCAAAAACTGGTCCATGAGGAAGGTAGAGAGTAATATATTTAACATAACCATAAAACCCCATATTTTTAGCTCAAATAGCTTTTTTAATACATATAAAGTACTATTATAACAATGCATCACGTCGTAAGCAAAGTAGTGAATAACATTATTGGTTGGCATATATACGTGTACGCATATTTGTAATCACTCAGAACTGAAATCTAAACGTTTTATATGACGTGATAAAAAATTACTTTGAATAAGCGTGTTTGTTAAATTCGAACAAGAGGAAACAATACACTTCCTACTGGCCTTTCAAAACGTTTCTGATCACTTTATATCTTTGTTTATGAATGGTTTCGTAATCTCAATTTACTCTAGAGAGTTCAAAGCAACATTATTCAGCTGTTATTCTGTTTAAAAGTCAGGGAAAGTGTATCAGCTGGATCAGCTTACAATTGAAATGAGACAAGAGGTATTATAAACCATCTTCCCCCTTACTACTCCCAGAACAATCCAATTGAGTTAATGTGGGCTCAAATTATGTTGCAAACAGAAATAATACTTTAAAACTGACTGCAGTTGCACGACTTATTCACGAAGAAACTGACAAGGAACACAACAAGACTGGGAGAACTGCGTGAGACATCAGATAAACTACAAGAAGACGACTTTTGGAAAGAAATAGTACGTAACGAGATTTTGGAACCTATCATTATAAATTTGCAGTATTCAGACGATGAAGACAATGGCAATGACAAATTATTTCTTAACTATGTAGCATTCACAGCTATATGGATGCACCACTGGCATTTTCGTTGGATGAGAAAAATAAGTAATTCATAAACTATATTTATTTTTAAACTATATACTTAATACATGTGCGTAATTTGGAATATAAATGTTGAAATTGTGATTTCAAAAACTGCATTATTATAAAACTGGAAAATTCATTTTGCCTTCCCTTACGTTTAGCTCCAAGGACACTCGCAAGTGAGATATATATTAAAAGGTTGGGGGTAACGAGGTGGCAACGCTGAAGGCTCTAACGCGTCTGATTCGCTACAGGCGACAACTCTTCCCATTTGAAACACATAAAAGTTACTCTGGCAAGAACACAAATCTGAAAGGGTTGCAAGCACAAGTGCAAGACGAAGTCTTGTATGAAAGTGACATTGTTTATTTTAGTGAAAGCCCAACATACTAGGAGAAGGAAAAGAAGAGGAAAAGAAGGAGAAGAAGCAACCGAAGAACGCCATGGTAAAAAGGAAACAATGATGTGTGCTTGAAATGAAGAAGAACCTGTATTACGTTTGCATGTATAGTTTTCGCTTAAGAGAAGAATAAGAAGCAGAAGAGATGTTTTCCAGATATTTTGCAAAGTGCATAAGAGTATTTGCAATGAAAACTGTATGTGATTTAAATGCTAATATATTTTTTCATTCAAGCAAACACAAGTCCATTTCTTATTCAAACAAACCGTGACAGGTCCTAACCTTTCAATCAAAACATGTTATGTCCATCCAATTTTACGAGCTATTGCGTAAAGTGGACATGTCGTGTTTTGAATATTTGCTCCTCTATAATGGTGGCATCATGTGAAGCTCGTACATACACTGTTTTTTCAATAGAGGTTGTGAAGCTTCACTCGGGGTGTGGATGTAACGTGCCTCTTTAAGCGTTTTGTATTGCGTGTATCATCCAAGTGCGAAAATGTTTTTTCTGTATGTTTTACACGTTGTTCTGTAGTTATTAGTACTCTCCACTACGAAATGGTTCCACACTTCACTCATGTTTTATTCAATATCATTGTTGTTCATTGGAAAAACAAAATATTTATGGAAATTAGTCGTACGGTATAGCTGTAAGGTTCGAACGTGACCCGGATTTGATTTGCGTAAACAGAAACTAGCTAATAGAAGGAAGGAACGAACATTTATATGCTCAGTATTACTTTACATTTTATATTCTGGTTTGCTTCTGCATGTTTCACAGATTTTGATCAATGGAATAGGTAAAAGGAAAGGCTGAGAGTGAGTCACCAGGCTAGGCTATTGCAAAAATGTGAATCAGCTTCACTCACAATTCAGTTAACGTTGCATATTACATGAGTACCTCTATTCCTTCCGCTATTATTTTTATATTCTCATTTAGAAGCCTGAGTCTGTGGAATTTTACATTAATTTGTTTATAAGAAATGCAATAAAGGTTTATCAAAACCTATAGTCCAGCAATTCTTCGGGGAAACTGCGAGGCAATAACGTGAAGTCTCGACTGCTTTCAATCCTAATCTAGCACAAACTCAAGTTCCAATATTTGCAAATCTTAAATTTGTGTAAATGTCGAAGAAGTATGTAAGGTACATCTCGGCTTCCATAGTGGACATAAGCGAAAACATTTTGATATGTTCGTAAATGAGATGTTACCTTCTCTCCCTGCATTTCGTTCATTTTACATGTTGAAGCCATAAACAAGATAGTTGCATTCATTCCTTCCGTGAAAGTATTACATAAAAATAAGAAGGAATAATCAGCAATTTGTTAAAATATCCTCACAGCCACCTGAAACATACGCAATGAACTGTACCAACTTCCTTGGAAGTGTTGATATAAGGATACAAGATGTGAATGTAGATGATAGTACTTTTTCTTTACTCGTTTCTAAACAACAAGCCTGGATTAAAAATCATCTTGAAAATCCGGAGGAAATTTTTATTCTGATACAAAAACACTGAATTCGGCCTACTGAAGCAAGATTTCGGTAGGAATGTGGGAATTATGAGATTGCATTTAGAGACTGGTGCAAGGTAACTGCGTTTCACTTTTGAATGAAGATGTGATACTGGTCAGCGCCTGCCAACTGGAATAGCAACTTCCGGTGCAGCATTCATCTCCCACCCAAAACATACATTTGGAACACTGCATGTACTCATTGATTTCAAACCCACACGCTAGATGGCACTAAAGCTCGCACGTTAAATACTCTAGGCTGCCAATACAATTCTACTACACATCTGTGTTGCACATTAGATACTATTAAAAATAACATAAATTTATCCCAACCTTTAATATATCATTTCAATATTTATGAAGCTTTTTCATAGTACTAAAATTCCAGCTATTACTATAGATGTCAATATACGATGTGAATAAAACATTACAATTACCTTATCCAATTTAAGACAAAATGTCAAAACTGAGGACAGTATTTTATAAAGCGAAAATAAACCTGCAAAATCTGTTCTTCGTGTTACAAAATTTGCAAGATTTGAAAAGCATGTATACACACATATTTGTTTTCAAATATAAGACTGTATTAACAAATTCACTATATGCGCTTGCCTAATTACTTTTTCTGGATGAACTGTAATTCGTATTTAGTCTGATTATGTATGAGAACACTAATAATAAAACAGAAAGTAACTTGATAATAAGCAATAAATGGTACATTTGGTATTCTATACAGACTCTGCCGTTGTTATAAAACTGGAACTGAAAGGCCTTCCCTTCCCATTTAAACATTAAATTCAGTTTTACATTATTTGAATTTCAGAACTGCGTGTGTTCCAAAATTGACTTGTGCAGTGTATGTTCCTGCTCAACACCTCCAGAAGTAATATCTTCAGCAAAATGCTACAGATTTCCTTCCTTCATCATCAGATGTGAATCATATTTACTAAGTGTCCCATTTTGCTGTCATAACCTAATGACAGAGGCACTACCATATTCTTTATAAATCATCATTTCTCTATTATTTTCTCTATAAAATGAAATCACAAACATTAAACTTATTTTAAAACTCCACAAAATAATACGGTCGTTTTATCAAAAAAATAATTTAAAAACCTAAAATTCAGTAAAGATACATCTGACATTAGAAATTCCATAAGTTGTCGCAGTATATTTTCTTACTATTGCATTATTTTATGTTAGCTTAAACACAACTAAAGTATCTTCAAACACAGAATGACTTAAAACACGACTTGAAGCTTTCCTGTCGACGAATATATTAAAGATATTCTCGGGAAACAAGGTAGGTGAAAAGAAGGTTAGAAATCGACATTTAAAAAGATTTTTAATTTTTATTTAATTTGTATATTAAAATGTTAAATTTAATTTGGAAATATCGCTCCCATCATCAGGATATTAATAAGAAATGTTATAACCAAAAATAGATTTAAAGTAAATATAAACAAACACAAAACACTGTTATATAGTATTTTGTCTTTGTTGATTTTTATTTTACATCTAGGTTTTGGTTATAATATTTCTTCAAACATCCTGATGAGGGAGATGTGTACGCTCCCCAAACGTCGATTTCTAATCGTCTTTACACCTGGTTTGTTTCGCGAGAAGGTCTTAAACATAACGACTTCTTTATAGAACTATTAAGTTTAGATATTAAGTAAAAATGTAAATCAAGAGGTAAGCTTTGTACCAAATAAGCGAAAACACAATGTATCTATTTCAAAATTAGAATAGTTTTGCTCTATATTGCTGCATAATAAACATGCATAGGTAGCTGAGAATGAACAGAAAATATATAACAAAATAATACGACAGAGCAGTTCAAATTCATTTTGATTAATGCGGAAACTAGTGATTAAGTGGCACTCGTTTATGTTATAGATCCAAAGATCATCATCTTACACATGCTTTTATTAATCATATTAGCAAAATTACTATTTAGTCCCTGAGCAATATGTTTAAATCTTTGGCTTTGTACTGAAAAATGAAGGCCTTTATACATATTAACCATGTTATATTAAAATTAAAATCCAACATTCCCTATAACGTGTCACTTTTTGGATAAGCATCGTGTGTTGTATTCGAAGAGTTAATATGATATTTAATGCAATACCTTGGTTCTCTCCAATCACCGTAGAGAAACCATCTGTGAATTTCTCTACTGTATGGAAGTGATTTATGAGTACCATTTAACCATCCTTGAAGGTATAATATCGTGAAGATGGTACCTTAGACCCTAACTTTACAACAAAAAAGCTTGAAGTGGCTCTTGAAGGGTGTGGCAAATCACAGAAAAACAAGGTAATAACTCAAACACGTTAAGTGATGTCTGAAAATGGATTTCAGTACTGAAATTTGTACCTAAAATATGTCAGAATAACCTATATTAGGTCATTTAAAATTTCAGTGTTTTAAAAATCTGAAGGACAGGTTCAAAAAGTTTGAATATGTTATTGTGCAATGATTGGGAAACATCATTTAATCTAGTACGAAGCCTTTTCTCACCAATACAGCAATTTATTGTGACTTATCATCAAACCAACATCACTGGCAGAATTAATTAAAACTCTGACGATTACTGCTGTAGACAGAATATAAATTGTTGAGAAAGATGAATTTGAAATACTTGGTTTCGGTGTCTTTGTGTTAGTACTGTAAAGTTAAAATAATTGAGGAGCATTCTGTTCCTTTATTTTTCTTTCTTTGCTTAAAAAGTTACTACATTATCCACTATATTTAAATGTCACAGAACTCTGAAACTTTCTTTCATGCTCTTACATCAACTCATTTATCGATTTAGCTCGAAATTTTGTTCCTTGAAGAGTCATTAAAACAAATCAAATAAATTAATGAAGATGTTTTAATGTATTTTCAACATTCTAGTACTTTCATTAAGCGTTGAGAATAAGGTGTTGTATTTATAAACATATTTATGTTATTAGAAATTAACTGTTCTTCACACTGGCCGTGTGCAGGCTAAATTGTGGAAACGTAGAGCCAGACTGAAAAATTCAATGCCATAGCCGGGATTTGAGCCACAGATCTTCTGGTTTCCGTCCAGCCGCTCCACCATTGAGCTACTATGGCCAACGTGCCGATATGACATTAAATTCTCCAACTGACTCGTATTGAAAGCCAGTGTGAAAGAACAGTTAATTTCCATTAATTGTACCTAATAGTGGTCCGAACTATAAATCCCGGGCCTTAAAGTACTTACAGCATTGTAAGTCGCCATTAAGGTAGTTGTCTCATATGTTTATGAGAACTCCCAAGTGGTTTACCGGGAAAATACGAGTCAGTTGGAGAATTTAATGTCATATCGGCACGTTGGCTATAGTAGCTCAATGGTAGAGTACCTGGAAGGAAACCAGAAGATCCGTGATTCAAATTCCGGCTATGGCATTGAATCTTTCAGTCTGGCTCTACGTTTCCATAATATTTATCTTATGTTTCTTCGAATTGTCTGTTTAAACTTGTAACAGAATTCCTATTCTGCTACACATGCCATGATTGAAGGTACTGTGATCCCCACGTTGTGGCGACATATGTAGCAGATTTCTCCGTTGTTGTGGGTTTCGATGCCCCAAAGTGCTGGTATCTCGTTTCCTGTTGTTGCTCTTCAATCGATCAAGCAATCAATTTATTGCTCACTATACCATAATATAGACATTTTATATTATGTTTTACAAACATTGTCAAAAAATTGTCATTCATCCTCTCTCTCTCTCTCTCTCTCTCTCTCTCTCTCTCTCTCTCTCTCTCTCTCTCTCTCTCTCTCTCTCTCTCTCTCTCTCTCTCTCTCTCTCTCTCTCTCTCTCTCTCTCTCTCTCTCTCTCTCTCACACACACACACACACACACACACACATATATATATATATAACATAATTATTCAAAATTTTCGAAGTTGTCATCAAAATATTCATCTATACTGTAATAGGTTCTGCTTAACATGAATTTAATCAGTTTAGATTTAAACTTAGCAGCTGACACAGTACTTTTTAAGCTTTCCGGAAGCGTATTAAGTAGTTTTGTACCATAGTATTGAGGATTATGTTCAAAAAGTGTTAGCTTCTGACCTTTAACTATATAGTTATTCTTTCCTCTTGTTTCATATGTGTAGACATCGGAATTATTAGAGGTTATATTCCTGTTATGTACAAAAGGTGTTATTCGCAGAATGAATATGCAGGGAAGAGTAAGTATGTTTAATTCTTTTTAAAATAGGGACTGCAAGAACTTGTACGTATTATTTTTGCCAGGTATCTGATAGCTCTTTTCTGTAGGAGAAAAATTCTGTTAAAGGTTAATTTGGAAGTGTATCCCCATAGCACGATGCCATAAGAAATGTGTGAATATATTAGTGCAAATTATACTAACTTACTAGTATCTACTAAGAGAAAATTATCTAAATATCGCAACACAAAAATTCCTGAGCTTAATTTACTTTCTAGTTTTTTCAATCTGTTTGTTCCAAGTTAACTTGTCATCAAGGATTAAACCTAAAATATTTACACTTTTTACACACTGGACTAGACTATTGCCTATATTAAGCTGAAGTTTGAAAGGACGTCTCTTAAAATCAAATAGAGTTAATTGGTCTTTTCGTGCATTAGTACACAGCCTTATTTCGTCGATCTTACCTTCGTGCAAAATATTATGACTTGATGAAGAAGATGTTCCCCAAAGTTATCAGGAAAATACTGTTATATTCTTACTTACAAGTAATAAAAACTCGAAGTTACAAGGGTGGTAACGAGTGAAGAAATCATTAAGATTTTTGATTTGAATATCTAGTTTGTTTATTTCTTTTAACACCAAATTCATTACAATGCTTATCACAAAACTTTATACTGTGATCAGAATGAATCTAATATTTCAAATTGAACAAACACTTAAACATTTTCGAGCAATCTAAAAAGCATCCGATCTCTTCAACGTTCCAGAAACAAAGACGAATTTTCTTTTGGTTTCTACACCAAGATTATTTAATCCTTTGTTACTATCGCTACCCATATATTACTTTTATATGATTGGCCGATTTGCTACTACGTCACTATATTACGTAATAAAATTATTACGCCAATCACAAAATTATATATATTTTTACACAACTTTGTTTGTTTTTCTTTTATAAATTTTCAAACCCTTTCTAAATATAAATCGAAACAACCGTTACAAGCTCGATATGAACATATATATGCTGTGAATAATGTGTTTAACCTAAGAAATTATGTTGTTCTCGTTATGATTTTACCATAAAAAACACCTTACTGATCTGTGTAATACAAGCCGTATGACTGCAGAATATTATTTCAGTGTAAATAAAATAATATAGTTAACGAAAAGAATTGTTTGAACGCATTCTATTGCATTTAGTATTATTTGTTGAGCAAAAGAAATGAAGAAAATTTTGTGTTTGTCTAATACAAGAACCTACCTACTGAGTTCAAATGAAGCATTTCAGGAAAATTCAATTACTTTGATTAGGGCTTGAGGTTGGTTAGGAATGGCATTCACCAAGAAGGTCGAGCTATGTACTCCTGAACCCCTCACGAGTCTTGACCATCTGGATATTATTTCATACACGCAGAGGTAATATTCTTCCAGGCGGAATTTGTAATCAACAAAACTATTCTGAGAGTTTTCATTTTTAACAAAACAACTGTAAAATAAATCACTAAGCAGCAAAACGTATTTCCTCGAATGACGTAATTGCACAGCTGCCTCTACACAGCGGTAGATTGATCATATGCTAACACACCAATGTAAACACATGTTACTGAGAAATCTAAACCGTAAAATATTCCGGAATAAAACAGAAATGTGTTCAGCATTTCATTATATAGGATCTTAAATATAACTTACGGATAAGCTCAACAAAGCAAGCAAACACACATTAAACATTACAAGTCAGTAATTGCTTTCGGGTAACGTCAAATTTTAAATATCAGGATGTCAAGGAAGCATGGACTCTCCAGCATAGGCCCACCACATTGCTTAAAAGTTAGCGTTAGACGTCACATGAAGAGGCTTCCAGTAACTGGAGCACATCATCGCATTTAGACAACGTGCTTCTAACGTGACTTCGTATAGGGAAGGATGAAGGAGAGGCCCGAAATGGATCAGATCCGGACGGCTGGGTGCGCCAGCATTGCCTCAGCCACCCATAACCTGCGGTACCCGAGTTCAGATAAGCAGTCTCGACGTCTACCACGAGGAAATCCTTCCTGAGCAAAAATTCCACTGCCCTACCACAACATAACACGCACTCGTCTGTAGCCGTGTTGGGTATATAAAATGTTGTTAGTGGTAGAAGGAAATCTATCCCAGAATTCGTCTACCCGGCCTGCAGATTGCGAGTATCACATGCTAAGGCTCAGACATCTCGCTCGGTGACAGTTTAAGTGTAGTTATCCCCCCTTACGAATCTTCAAGCAAAAATGATTGCGAGCAAAGAGTTCTACGTTGGCGCTACAATTTGAAGCAATTTTGTTTAGCTCAGGGTAAAGCAATGAGGTTAATCACAGGGTATGCGTGGATATGTATGAGAAGGATGGTTTTATTGACACTGGAATGCCCGTTTCAAACTGATTTATTGACTGCTTCTTTTATCCAAATATCAAACTTGAAGTTGCCGACCAAGGCTTACCAATATCCCTGTTTAGAGTTACTGAAGGCGGAATGTTTATTACTCGATAAACTTTATTCGTTCCTCACGTATATATGAACCGACAAATATCTTCTCTCATTTCTGGTATGCCTGACCCAAGACAGAACAAGAGGACTGCCCTAAACGCCCTCACGCCTTGGACATTCTTAGTGGCTTGCCAGCCACGAACTGCTCTAATCGGCCTGACGCCGAAGATCGTCCTCCACATCTGCGCGTGGATGTATGTGTCACTTTCACTTCCTGAAAGCTCTCTTCATTCAACCAAAGATTCTCTTTGTAACAATTTTGTTTTTGTGTATATTTTGTCATGCCATTATTAAGCGTCCGAGGAATAGCCCATTCAACAAGTCAAGTGCTATCCTTTAGAAATCTGCTAAGGACACAGTTTATTACGTTTCTTTTGTTAAAACAACTTATTCACCCAAACTGCTATTCGACTCAACTGCCCTTGCACGTGTTGTAACAAACAACGAACATTCCTTTGAAATCCACCATGATTCTTTACTTATTTCAATCCTTTAACTTCGGTATCAATCTGTTATAGATGTTCAGATATAATTCAGCAATAATTGAATAAATTATTTATTATTTAGCTGCTGCATACTCCAAGGAGTCATGAATGTTTATCTGCCAAAAAGGGGAACGAAGCACACCGGTCTGTATGTGAGCTGCGGCAAAGCAGTTTGCTCATTTGTATACTCCTTATGTCGTTTTTCCCTACCCGTAGATGGAGGGTATACTGTTATGTACCTCCATATATTTTCTCACATAAAAATTGATAACAGTCCAGTCCACTAGATGTTTCTAAATGTTTGTTCTGATGTCCACTTATAGTACATTTGTAACGCAAAGGATATCTCAAATCAACTTTGCGTTCTACATGATTTTTGTTCATGATCTTGAACGTCACAGTTTTCAACAATATCTCCAGCCATGATAGGTGGAAATTCCCAAATTGGAAGTGCATATTCAATTTCTATCTGGGAATTAATCCCACATATCTGATTTATAATCATGAAGCCATATAGGACATCGCTAAAGAGTCAATAAATATGGACTAGGGCGACCTGTTATTTAGGGAGAGAAGTAATTTATAATTAGCAGAATCTTATGGTTGTATTCATAGTTAACACTTTGGTCTGGACTATCTTCCAACTAAGTTGGTCCGGACCAAAGTCGGTCTAACTTTTGCTATTCGTAGACGATAAAAAGCCTCGGGTCAAGTAAAGCAAATGTTAAACGATGTAGAAAGTTTCTTCTGCGCATGCGCGAATCCCATAGAGCGTTAAACGAACCGCAGTGTAGCTACAAGTTTATAAATCTCTGTGGTAGTTTCACAGCTGTTTCTTAATCATTCTTACAGTTGCTGCTGCTGTTTGAGGTTCGGTAACAAAGTTTGGTGTGCTGGGTGTGCTGTGAATATGGATAATATGAAGAAGCGTGATATCAATTGATCAGAGGAAGAACAATATTTTCTCTAGTTCAAAAATAATGACATTATAGAAAATAAATCGGTTTCGAAAGGTAGGAGGCAGGGGTGTGCTGATAATGCAGCTTACTGATGCAGGTCAGCATTGTTGTCTTGATATCCTCTTCCTGCATAATACCGATGTGCTGTTAGGATTTGAGTGTCAATTGAGATACTCTGGCCTTTGTTATCGTTCCTGTCGAATCATTTCTATCAGCTTTCTGGCGTTCGCTTTAATATACCTGTATCTGCTTTTGAAGTTTAGGTCGTACTTTGCAATGATTTCTATTCCTGGTAGATAAGTTTCCCTCCGTCGTCTTATTTCACGAATTCTACGCGCTACAGCTACATTCATCACTTCATTGTCGTCCATGTTGCAAAGATAGTCCGCCTTGAATCCAACCCTCGGAGGTGGACCAAAATTTGAGCCGAACCATCTTGTTTGGTCCCCGGACTATCACTAATACCGGTTTATGAATAACAAAATCGATGGTCTACCGTTAGTCCACGGGAAGTAGTTATTTGGTCCGGAACAAGTCTGACTAGGAATATGGCCCTTATACTTTCACGGCTGATCTCATGAAGATGTGAGATCAGTGGAAAATAAGCTCTGAAGAAGCGTAAATACGTTTTAACAAAGACTCCTCTGATATTCTTTAATGACTGACTTAATGTCCACAAATGACTTGTTGACTCTCTATTCTGGAGAGCCATTTTGGTTATCCAGTAGTCCAGCTCTTAATTTAGCTGTTCAGGAATGGTAGCTCCCGTCTTACTGTGAACTTGATGTTGTACTGAACGTTGCTGATTAGGTGAAGTAATGCTTCTAGCTTGTTGAGTACATAGGAAGGCACAGTACATTATTTTGAAAAAGATCAAGGCCTACGTGGGTCGTTCCTCTTGGCTCATTTAATTAGATAAAGGCCTACTGTTCCCACGGACACGAGTTCTGATCCATGGTGTTTAAGTGTGCTTAAAAAGAGAGAGCACCATGTTGGTAGATTTACTAACGTGTCAAAAACTCCTTGCAATTGACAGCGTCATTAACAAGTAAAACTATTGTTAAGATCTGGGTGAGCACTACTTGTTGTAATTATTGCAATTATATGTTTATTATTGCTGCAGAAGGCGAAGAGTGATGTAAGGATTAATGTAAGTATTTAATGTAAGGACGTGAAGGGACAGGGAGATAATTTCAGAAGCGAAATATACTTATATGCTGAAACATATATCTCTGTTAAAGAGGCTCTAGACTCAAAATAGGGGGCTGCAAGGATATCTATAAGAGCAAATCTGTCTTTCAGCGTATTCATGAACATGGGTATGTTACATAATGGGGACATTTCCCCATAAGAAAGATTAAGATAGTAGTCAGAAGTCCCAATAAATTGTACAATATACCTCAGTCACACGCACTTCATATGAAACGTTAATGAGCCTTACAGCACAACACACACCTGGTTACATGAAATAAGACCCAGAACGACCTTAGAACAAGGATATTGAGAACTACTTCTTCTGCTACTTCTTCCTCCTCTTCTTCATCTTCTTCAACTCGTCTAGCCATACCACTATCATGGTATTAGGGGATTCTGCTTTTTATATCCCTTATGTCTTTAGGCGTCGAGTTGAGGAACAGAAACTCTGGATCGGATACAGAATCCAGGATGGGTGATCAGCCCAATGCCTCGTATGAGAGAAGTAGATGACAGAATGAGGGCAAAATGGATGAAAGGAAAGATGATAATGGAGCTATTGTTGGAATGATGACGGGGGGAAAACGGAGATTCCGGAGAAAACCCGTCCCACAACCATAAATCGCACGTGCGGTCGCTTGGGAACAAACCCGGCTACTTGGATGAGAGTCAAGTAGCCTAAATACTCGGCCACGGCGCGGACTATAAGGATATTGACAACGCCGTGATTAATTCTTACGTCAAAATTTTCAAAAATCCAAGAACGTCTTCTGGGTTTGGCCTAAAAGGTGTATGCGTAAAAGGTCAAAAGAAGGTGTAAAGTTTCCCGTCAATATAGCTATTTTATATACACAAATTCTACAGGAGAATAGAACACAGCAAGGAGTACGAGTGCTGCATAATTTGGAATAGTCAGCGCAACTGGCTATAGAACAATACAATCGAAAAATACAATCGAACCCGATCGCGATAAGGCGGCTTCGCACACAAAGGAACTGATAGGTTTCACGTAGATAACGAGCTTACATAAGCAGATAAACATAGCGCTTGAGATAAAAGACTTAGCGAAACAAACAAACAAACTGAGATAAATCGAAATTTCTGGTAATATCTTGATTATTCGGTTTCTTTGTTCTTCTGGAAGAGTCTCGAATTACGAATTAGGTATTCAAGGACATGACGGCTCGCAAAGTGGAGTAGTTGTAAAGCAGAGCAAGTTGTGAAACAAGAGTTGCATTTGAAAACAGAGTAAGGAGAGCAGTTGTGAAACAGTTGTGAAATGAGAGACAGCCAGCTGTGTTGTTCTAACGAGAGCTAAGGATGTAATCTGCTGTCACTGTTTGTTATTGTGATTGACCTTGGTAGACTGATGGTGTACGTAACGTAATGCTGCTGTAACCTATAAGAGTATTTCTACGAAAATAAAGGAGATATTTAATTTCTGCAACTCGGCCTTTTAATTCTACGAACCCACAAAATCACAATATTCAATTACGGATACAATATCGATTTTATACGCAATGAAGTTTTAAAGAAGTTATCCAGCTACTAGAATATGCATATAAAAGAGAGAAGATAATTCAACTGAATTCCCATACTTTGAATACGGCTCCAATAACTGGGCTGCTCTTGGAAGCTAGGAATTGCCAGAATGTTGTATTTTAAAGGCAGTGGAACATTAGCAAAGCACCACTTAATTGGCCACTGATTTGTAGTGTAGTCTCACTATATTTATCTTCTCTGTTCTTCCTACGGTATTCACATTTGGAAAATTTTCGGCTTGTATTTCTTACTGACGTTGAAACTCGCAATTCGGACCGTTGGAGTGCCAACTATTTGGTTTCTCCACAAGATCCGTATAACCTGATCTCAGTTTAAAAATGTTATTCACCAGGACAGCTAGAAGTGTGTAATGTATTCAAATCTTTCAACATGATTCATTTCACACCACTTTCAATGGCTTATGTTTAGAGTGCTTCATTATTTAACGTTTACTGTTACTCACAGAAACAGCCATACCAACCGATCGCTAATCACGAAGAAGGGTGAACGATAGCACACAGAATTAAACGGAAGCTACAACTATCATCAGTTTTACATTTGTATCATTTGGTGTTTCAAATTAGTCAAACTTTTCGAACTATATTTAACATACTGTTTGAAACTCCACAGTCACATCTACTTGAGGTTATGGTGGGTTTTTGTTTCCCGCGTATCGCGGATTAGTTAATGACGTCACGCATCTAAAAGTGGAATAGTAGTTATAGTTCTTCAGCTATTGCGACAGCAATGATCCAATTAAGGTAATTAATTAGTGACATTTGGTATACATACAGGATGTTCCAAAACGACACCGAGCAATTATAGCCGTTGTGTAGTTTATAACTTAACTAGTCCGAATTTCAGTGTCTCAACTTCAAAGTTCTGTTAGGCATAATTTTATGCAGCATTAAGTATTACATGATTTTTTGATTAGGCAGCGCAGGAACCATTTGTATGCGAATCTCAAAAATTGTTATTGGGACGCACCAGCCCCAAAAACAAAAACATTACTCCTTTATTGACCTAATAGTGGTCCGAACTATAAAGCCCGGACCTTAAAGTACTTACAGCATAGTAAGTCGCCATTAAGGTAATTGTCTCATGTGTTTATGGGAACTCCTAGTGGTTTACCGGGAAAAACACGAGTCAGTTGGAGAATATAATGTCATGTCGGCGCGTTGGCTATAGTAGCTCAAGGGTTAGAGCGGCTGGACGGCAGCCAGTAGATCCGTGGTTCAAATCCCGGCTATGTCATTGAATTTTTCAGTCTTTCCATACTTTAGCCTACACACGGCCAGTGTGAAAGAACAATTAATTTGCATTACTCCTTTACTTTATCAGTGACCCTAGCCTACCTTTCGGGTAATGGGGCAAAGGGCAGTCACTTGAGAAATAACTCGGACAGTTGCAAGGTTGCTCTTCAGTGTAAAACTACACATTCCGTCTAAGCAATACGGAGCGCTATACGAACGCCGAAATGATGGATATAGTTTTCATGGATTGAAGAACTAAACGGAGTTGAACGAACGCATGATTAATATAGTTTCATTAAAAATGAATTGTAAAAATATTTGAATTAATTAAAATATTTATTTGTTTAACCTCAGAACATTTTACTATGATCTTAATTGCACAATACTTTCAACCATTTACTGTAAATATCAACAGCTTCCTTCTCAGTTATAAATTCTTTATTTAGTATTATCAAACACGTGAAATAAAGTGCTCGTCTCGTTGTATAAGGCATTTAGTTTTGGTTAACTTTACCTACAATTCTTTGATGTTGTTTTCTGTTCTGTTAATCATTTAATGCTTCCATCCTCAGCCTCACTAACATTAGCTTCCCTCTAAAAGGTATAAGTTGCATATGTCCACCAGTTTATTTGCCATCATGGACTGCTATAACAGAACTTTGGAACACTTTAAACACTCATAAGCAATAGTTTCTTTATTGCGGTTTCATAAGCCAAATAAATTCTTAATAGTAGCAAGCTACCGCGGAGTATGCCGGTATGTTTCCAAACAGCTACAGCACGCGCCACGGCTTCTTACCTATACCTGCGAACTCTGACAGCGTGAGGCACGCGTCATTGTTCCTGTCACTGCCTGATGCACACTCATTCTAGAGCATTTTTATGCGACTCTATTGACGGTAAAAGCTATCTATATGTGTTACATAGAAGCTGAACAGCTACTTCTATGTGTTCGTTCGGTGTCCTTTAGAAACATGCTATGTTTATATACTATTTTACGTATAGCTTATACATAAGTGTCCTGCGCCGTGGCGTTGTACTTTGGCTCCCGGCGCCCGGGATCGATACCACCCCTGCTGGGTGCGGAATTTAGGTCCCGATTATAGGACCGGAGTCCACTCAAGATAATGAGGAAATTGAGGCGCTACCCTAGGTAGATCACCGTAGTCTAACCAACTTACCGGCTGGTGGTTCGGAGATGCTGACCACATAGCCTCCCCGTATCACCTGGGTGATTGCCCACCTCTGCCTTGCGTATGTGGGCGTGAGCCCGGCAGTCGGGTTGGCAGACTCAAGTCCACTTTCTGCTGTTACGCCATAGGTTACGTTATATTTACATGCTACAACATTTTAAAGTGACAAATGAGCATTTGGTGGCTGGATTTTTTTTCTTTTTCTTAAAACGCTCCTTGGTGCATTTATATAGTTTATAGCGTTTTGACTTGAAACGTTTAGGAAATTTTCAAATATAAGCGTTCACTACTTAAAAAGATTGTATAGCTTGACAAAATGAAAAGTTGAGAAAATGTTGAAACTTACTCACAAAAACGCTGTTCCCTGAAAGTAATTAAAACTAGTAAATTCCTGCACAACAATATTAATGGATATCTGCATATTGTAAGCTCAAGTTAAAAATCTGGGAATGACATGATAAACTACACATTTCATATATCCATACAAAAAATCATATATTATGAATAAAATGTAATACCATAAGAGCAATTCGACATATTTCTTTTAAAATTTCTGTTTTGCGTATAATAAAGATATAAAGCACACAGAAAAATGTAGCTTTTTGAATTTTCACAGATATTTTGCCATAAGAGGTACATGTGTTTAAAATTCTATGGTTTTTGTGCTTACAGTCATTAAGCTGTAATTTTTATATACAGTCTAAATATTTCTTGTGTAAAATATGTCTTAAGTGTTAAGAACTTCCACTTACGAGGAAACTTCAAAACAAATGTAATTTCAGCGCCATGTGCTCTCAAGCGACTCAATAGTGTGCATTACATGGAATTGAAATGTTCGGATTCGGTTAAGAATACATTTTAAAATAACTAACCAAGTAGTAAACTACTTTATGATTCTTTACCTCTCAGATCCCAACTGCATCGTCAAACGAATTCATTTAGGGAACGTTTCAACCGACACGTGAAATAAGTAATAATAACAATAACATTAAGTTTTTTTATTTTAAAGGCATATTTATGGGCATTATTTTGTTTAAATTAAAAACCCATTGCCAACTAAAACATTAAAAAATTGAACTATTTTATGTTAGGCAAGACTAGACTAAATCCTGTATTTTGCACATGATTATAATTTTCCAATGTAGTTTGCTAGTGTTCAACTAGTTTGTAAAACCTTACCTCAGTTGAGGTGATGTGTTCACGACATCTGAGCTCCTACCGTAAAAGACATGTTCGGATTGGGTTTGGCTCGGAGATGTGATCGCGAAATTCATGCTTGATTAGGTACGACTGGGCGCCTGGTTATGTTCGGGTGATGTGAGACACCTGAATGTCCTTCGATACCAAACTGCAGAGCTAGATCGCAGGCGGCCTACCGAGGTTATCACTTGGCTTCGGTTTGACAAGACCATTTCTGCCCTTTTTCACACGGAGAGCCTTTTTATACAATACATAATGTTCCAGTGGAAACTATCGTCCCACTCAGATAGCCCCTTTGACTACTTATTTGGGGGAAGTTCGGTTCCTATACACCTGCTGTCCTATAAAGCTCACTTTCCTGTGAGTGATTTCCGCGAACAAAACCTACAAAACAAAACCTGCTGGTAAGCTACTTTTGTGCAAACAACTTGTTTGAATGTACGAGGGCTGTTCAATAAAGAATGATCACAATTTTTTTTGACAACGTACCTTTACTCATCCTCACAATTTTGATGGTCCTTCTCAAAATTGTCTCCCCTGAATGTGTTGCACTTGTCCCAGCGTTTCTGCCAGTCTTCAAAGACATGCTGGAAACCATTTTTGAGAGATCCTTGAAAATCGCCCCCGCAGTCTTCAGCACTGCTTCTGATGATGGATAATGCCTCCCACGAAGGTGTTTCTCCAAGTTAGGGAATAGAAAAAGTCACATGGGACTAAATCCGGACTATAGGGAGGGTGAGGGATGCACTTCACGTTGATTTTTGCAAGATATTCAACAACAACATTGGTAATATGCGGCCGCGCATTATCGTGGTGCAGCATCCAGTCTGCTTCACGGAAATGTGGTTTTTTGCGCCTGATATGGACTTGCGATATTTTCAGGACATCTTTGTAGTGTTGTCCAGTTACTGATGTGTGTGCAGGTACATCATGCTGATAAACCATTCCATGAATATCAAAATAGGCCACGCCGTGGCTCAGTGGTTAGACCGCTTGGCTCTCATCAAGGCGGCCCGGTTTCAATCCCAGGTGACCGCAAAGTGAGATTTGTAGTGGACAACACGGCGCTGGGGCGGGTTTTCTCCGGGATCTCCGGTTTCCCCCGCCATCTCATTCCACCGGTGCTCCATCTTCATCTCATGTATCATCAGTGTCATCGCCTGCGGTGCCGTATGTTGTAAAAGCGGGCATTAAACACTACACATCATCATCTACACATCATGAATATCAAAGAATGAGATGACCATAACTTTCCTAGCAGAAGCAACCACTTTTGTTTTTTGGGGGGTTGGTGATGAAGGAGATTTCCACAATGAGCTTTGCTGTTTGCTCTCAGGATGAAAATGATGTAGCCAAGTTTCATCAGCAGTGATTACGTTTGAAATAAACTCCGGATCTTCCTCTAACATCAACGTTAACTGCATGCAGACCTGCACGCGAATGTCATTTTTTTCGGGAATCAACAGTCCTGGAACCCATCGCGCACAAACACGTCTCGTGTGTAATGTTTCTGTCACCAACGTGTGGGTGGCACACTATGAAATGTTCAGTATTTCAGAAAGTGATCTTAAGGTAATTCGTCTCTCTCACAATGGCAGCAGCAGTATTGATGTTTTTTTTTTCGTAAGAACAGTAACTGGAGCACCAGGTCCACCTTCCTTTGAAATTGATTGTCTCCCCTCTTTAAACATTTTAAACCACCTTCGAGCTGTGCTGTAGGGAAGAACAGACTCTCCATAGGCCTCCTGTAACATTTTATAGGTCTCAACTGAAGATTTGTTGAGACTAAAGCAGAATTTCAAAGCCGCATATTGTTCCTTGCGTGTTACCTTCATTGCAGCGATAGGCGATACTGAACATGTCTGAACTTTCCTGATTGTCGCTGGTGGGAACCAGGAGTACCCACAATGAAACTACTACAGCCTGTTTGTTTCACATTAAACTAACAGAATATAACAAGTTTGAATTTTAGTGCAAAAATTATGACCGTAAAAATTATTATCATTCTTTATTGAACAGCGCTCGTAATATGACGTAACACATGGGCGAAAGTGTCCCTGTCATTTGTCACGCCTGTGCACGTGGGCGCAGAGTAATACAAAAAGTGTGTTTGTTACAACGGATGCAGTATAGAAGGCCCTGCTCAACAATCAGCAAAACTTATTCTACAAAGTTTGTTCTGAAGCTGCAGTATCGTACCGTACTGTATTTACTGATACGAAATTGTATTATTAAACTGAAAATTAGAAAGTATGGGACACTTATTTAAACACTAAAGCAATACTAAATAAATACATATGTGGAACAGAACCATTAAAGTCCAACGGCTTACATACCTGTAAGATACGGCCCGTGTCAACAACTTAACAGCTACAATTAATACCAATTGCGGTCGTATTTTCTCGTATTGATGTCAAATGAACAGACGGAATGTCACCAAATGTAACCACAAGTCTGAATAATGGGGTAAATGTGTCACAGTTGGCTTTTGGTGAATTTCAGTAGCTCGTGTTCTCTTTATCCACAAATCCACGATGACATTTGTTCTTTTACAGAAACAATTCGCTAATGGGTAAGGCATGTTAACTGCGTGCCTAAATGTGTAACAAAATAATCCACGCCTACTGGTGGAGGCTAAGGGATCTTGATTTCAAAACTTGTTGCAAAATAACCTATAAAGATACTCTAAATTTTAAAAACGATTTAATAATTATATAAACTCAGTTTCGTGCACTCATATGACTTACTCTATTCAGTACTTGACAAACAATTGTTAAAAACGTCTATTATGGTATTTATTTAAATTAATTGTTATTAAATTTTCTAGAAATAACTTTATTACATACTTCTTTCTGGGAAGTTCTATAGGTTTAAGCGATAGTCAAATATATCAACCGGTATTTGCTATGTGATGGCTTTGATCTTCGAATCTCTTTGCATAAGAAAGACATACAGAAATAATTTTGAGAGAAGTATAAGCATTTTAAAATTCAAATTTTGCACTTTAGGGAGATATACATTTTTGTGTAGTAAGACCTTTTCTATATCTTACGGTATACCAGTTGTGGAAAAGAAACCCAGAATGAAGACGATTTCAGAGGATTTTCCCAGAATATTCAAAATATAACATTTCATTTGTTGTAACAATAACTTTCATATATATGGTAGTGCATTCCAGTTCATTAAATCAGTTCATGAGTAAAGTACAGTGTGGCCTCCTGAGATTATTTCACTTCATTCTTTCCTCGTGGTGCTGTTAGCTCAAATCTGTTAGCAGGTCTCAGTGTGCGAGGTGTCCCTCTAACTTGCCTATCCTTTAGCTTTACCTTGTTATTACCACTGTTTTTTTTTTTTTTTTTTTTTTTTTTGTAATTTACATCCTCCAACTTTAAGTTATATCGGACGATGAATGAAATGGATGAAATGTTGCTCAAATGCGTCCAGGGTCCATGGAGCTTAGAGTTACCCGGTATTATTCTTTTTTAAGGATAAGGGAAACCCCCGGAAAAACCTTACTGTCGCGAACCCGATCGCGATAGCGGGACTTGTGTACACAAAAAGCCTGGGGATGAGTATGTCGGAAGAAATAATGATACCGCGAGATAAAAGACCGATAGGGTTACGCTTCTGGAAGATGATAGAACATTCGATTCCTGTTTGGTCCACAAACATCTCGAATTTACGAAATAGGTATTTAAAGACGTGACGGCTCGCAAAGTTGTAGTTATGAAACAGTCAGTGTTGTTGTAACGAGAGCTAATGTAATCAGCTGAAAGTGTTTGTTATTGTCCTCGAGCTTGGAAGATTGTTTGATATAATGTTGTTACGTGAGGATTGGACAGTGTATTGCCACGGAAATAAAGGATATTTTTAATTTCTGCAACTCGGCCATTTAATTCTACGAACCCACAAAGTTACTCCACGTTTTCTACACGTAACTCAACCTGACCGAGATTCGAATTCGGGACCTCTTGAACGTCAGGCAGACATGCTACCACCACGCTACCTAGGTGGACTTATGGCGTTGAAGCAGTATGTTGTGCCAGTTAAGGATAACCAAATATCACATTTCAAAAGTCCTGAACTTCCGTCACATTCATTTGTAGTTTCAATGTAGCAACCGGCGTTTAATGTACAATATTTACGGCATATTTCATGCATATATGTACACATATTATACATATATTTTTGTCTCTTTATTGTAGAAAAGCTCCATATCAAGCAATTACAGGTTGTAAGAATAGCATTCCATGATAAAGCTCTAAAATTCCTAAAGAGTGGCACAATATGTACATAATTGTTTAATAAAACACAGTTAATTATGCTAATAAAGGCTCATTTTATCATTTTAAATATGTATGCTTTTACATAAATGTACAGAAAATGTACATGATGTGAAACCAATAAATCAGAATGAGTCGACATATGAAGAAGTGGTAATAAATACTGTCGCAAACCCGTATCGCGCGGCTTGTTTACACAAAAGGAACTGATAGGCGGGCAGTGTGAAAACCAAGTGCCGGAAGACAAGATAACATGCAGATAAAGGTCTGCCGAAACAAACAAACTGAGATACATGGAAATTTCTAGTTACTTCTGTACTGATAGAGATAATTCGGTTTCTGGTTTATTTTAGAATGATCTAGAAATTAGCAGGAGATATATAAGCGATTGTGACACGCCAGCCCGACAGTTGTAAACAACGTGAGTTGTAGTTGTGTAACAAGAGTGTTGTTGTAAAGAGAGCTGAACTGGACGCTGTTATTGTCATCGACCTTGGAAGATTGTGTTATTATAGGATGCAATGTTGTTAGGTGAGAATTGAACAGTGTATCTCTACGTAAACAAAGAACATTTAGAATTTCGGCAAATTGGACTTTAAATTCTACGAACCCACAAAGTCAAAATATTTTAGAGCTGTAAAGCTAAAATAGCACTTTGCGGTTTTACCATGATAGAAATAATATTTGCATATACTGGCCATACTTCGGGCTTTTCTGCGCCACCATAACTAATTTTTCATTTTTCCAAAGGATTATGTTAGATGGATTCTCCACTTTGATATAGACAGTATTTATTACTTTTACTGGAATTTTATAGGAAGCTAGTCAGATGTAGATATTTAAGCTGTTGTCTTGCATGCTTAGATTGTCATAAACCTATGAAAGTTACATAGATATAACATACTAGTTTAATAGTTGTAATAATAACAGTAAAAACAATATTTGTGAATTCTGATAATGTATGTTTCTTTTTTCTTTTCATACAAAGATATATTTAACCAAAATTGCCGGCACAAGTAACATAGAGTGATATAACGAGCAAGTTTCTTTGTGAACTTGCTTTCTATTGTTGTGAAAACGCAATAGGATTAGAACTCTATCGTAAATGAATATTACCACGTAATCTTCCTGTGACCTGCAGAGGTAGGTCCGTAGACGGGAGACACGAAAAAGAGGTCGGGACAGAATTAACGGCTACCCACTTTATACGGAAGGTAGATTTTGCCTTTCAGGTCAGTGCAGTGTTCCCCTTCGTAATCTTGCTCTTCCTTAATACACATGTTCTCTTATTATATCCCATTTTTTCCTTCAATAACCAATTATGTTACATCTTACTGAATCCCGAACGCTTTGCTATAAACTTTTAAAGTCTGTTATTTTACCATGCTGAAGAAAAGTTAATTTGATGTCCACTTAATAGAGTACCTCTAGTAGGTAATGCGTCCGTCTGTATGCCTAAACACTTGCTACATATTTTAAATAAAATTATACAAAACATCTATGAAAAATAATTGAATATAAATTACCTGCTAATGCATATTGATATTATTTTGAGCTAGTGAAAACTAAAGTTACACAGATAGAAAAACAACAAATTAGTTGAGGCTAAAGTATAACCCACACACCCAGGATAATAAACGAAAATATACGATATTATTGCCCAATTTCACCAACAGATGTTAAAATCGACGTTAAAAAAATGTAACGTAACAATTGTCACAGCGCTAAAACTAATGTTAAATTTCTTGCATTTCACCAACCTGTTTTCTGAAAATGTTAAAAAAACCTGTGTTAACGCCAAGAAACTTGTAAATATCACAGCTATAAAAGACTATGGATGAGTCGTATTATTTTCTGAACGTACTGCGATGCGCTTTTGTATTCATTTTCGTCTGCCCAAATGGCAGATGAGCAAAATCAAAAATAAAGCCGTGAGACAAATTTATCATCGACGGAGAAAGAATTGTTAATTGAATTGGTGACGAAATGTAAGGATATCGTGGAAAATAAGAGGACGGATGCAGTGAATGTAAAAGAGAAAGATGTCGCGGGGAAAATATTGGAAACGAATTTAATTCAAATGCATGTGTTACTACTACAAGCACCAAACAACTCGTCAGTATTACGTAAATTTAAATCGGGGAGCGAAGAAGGGCAAGTGACTTGAGCGTTTCAAGACGGGAGGTGAACAATGGATTATCCACATAATTCAGTGAATTATAAAATCGCAAAGTTATTGCTACTTGAAGCAAAGGCGAGATCGCCATATTCATTTCGATGCATGTTCTAACCTCTCTTGTACTTCCGCAGTAACCTTCATAGCAACATGTTTCGATAGTCTATACCTCCGTAAAACAATTTTCTTCGGATAGTTCCTCAAAATAATTTCTCCTCATAGGCCGTACTCTATTATGAATGCGATTTAGACGGTCTTAAATATAGCAATCGGCATCAACAGCTGAGTTCATGCTCGCCATCTTGACTACTTACAATTTTTGTTTACATCAGAAATTCGGCTTGTTAGTTTAACATGAGATTTAACACCAGTGTTACGCTAACACTTGTTGGTGAAATGCAATTTTGTTTTAACTATTGCTAAACTCGTGTTAAGCCTTAACATTTGTTTGTGAAATCGGGCATAAAGGTAATGCAAATTCATGAATCGGTAACATGTAGGACTAAATCGTAGAACATACCCAAATGTTTCGATGTGTATTTTGAGCTTTACTGTCACCAATAATTAAACTGTATTTATAAAAGCCTTTCAATATCAGGTATAATATTAATAGTGTTCAAAATAGTTTGCATAAGTGCTTTGCATACCCTGAATATTCAACAAAAAAGAAAAGAAAAAATATATAGGGTCTATAGACCGACTCAGTGAAAATCTACATTGAATCTATATTATATATTAAATACATGATTTCTCATAGCTCATCGAAACTTGCCCAGTCGTATAATTAAAGCCTTTGACTGCCTGCTATTACGTAAAAGAAATGGTTTTCTGGGCTTGCGTCAGTAAATTTTGTGTCCTCGTCCTTAATTCTTTTATGCAATTGCCTAAATGGTTTTTATGTTGTTGAGTGAAAATTAAAATGGATATTTTTAACCTTTTTCGCCCTTTTTACCTAAATTAAACCACATTTTTTGCACCTTTTTAATCTAGTGATGATTTTAAGCTTTGTCGTCAGAAGAACCTTCACGCTGCTTGATAGACTAGTATAGTCAAACACTTACGACAATTTGAGTGTGCAAAATTCCTATTCTTACTTGCCAAAAGGTTGCCCACAAGGATCGTGATTTGATCCAAGATTCTGGCACACCATTTAAAATGGATCCTAAACTTTAAATATTCATGACACCGCAACCAATTGCCTTCGCTGATGACGTTTCTACTATGACAAAGGGAGATTCACTAGCTGGGACAGAAATGCACTCGAATGTAGAAATGGAAAAAATACAAAACAGGTCGGTGGACATTATCTGAACAGATTTCGCAGTTTCTTCCACATGAAAGCTCCACTTAAGTGTATTTGATGATCCCTTATTCAACTGCATTTTAAAAAGTAGGTATACCTTCAATTGCAATACATTACTTGTCGCTCTTTAGTTTCATTTTCTCATTTCAAGCATTTTGACATCACTTGAAAATGTGGTATACAGATTGTGAAAAAATTAAACTACAGAATCGGCAACCTTGATGAGCCTTTTACTCTTATCGCACTTTCCTAAAAATAACTAACCCTAGTGATGCTGTACACAACAAATTCAATCAGGATACGTTTTCTGAGAGAGTTATTTTGTTAGCAATACTTAAATATGGAGTATATAAAGTAAATTATCGTTTTTTTAAATTTGTAGTATGTTTAAGGCCAATTCACTGAACGTATTCATTCGTCCATTCTTATACATTAAATGTGCACACTGATTCCAAAATGTCAAATAAGTTTTCAAAATAATTTATACTGTAGTATAATTTTTTCCAGAATATTTAGTACACCGTTCATTAACGAACTAGTTTTTATGCAGCCAGTAATGTGCCCGCCTTAGTAGCGTGGTGGCAGCGTGTCTGCCTCACGTTCAACAGGTCCCGAGTTCGAATCTCGGTCAGGGTGAGCTACCTGGATAAGAGTTTTCCGGAAATGAAATGAAATGTGTAGTGTTTAACGCCCACTTTTACTACATACGTCACAGCAGGCGGTGACACTGATGATGCATGAGATGAATATGGACCACAGGTGGAATGAGATGGCAGGGGAAACCGGAGGTTCCGGATAAAACCGGCCCCCGCGCCGTGTTGTCCACAAAAAATCTCACTTTGCGGTCGCCTGGGATCGAACCCGAGCCGCCTTGGTGAGAGCCAAGCGGTCTAAGCACTGAGCCACGGCGCGGTCAGGGGGGAGGGTTTTCCGGGGTTTTTCCTTATCCGAAGGACGAATGTCGGGTAACTCTAAGCTCTATGGACAGTGGGCACATTTGAGCATCATTTCTCCCATTCCATTCCTCTTCCGATATGACAACGTTGGAGGACGTAATTTAAAAAAAAAGTCAGTAATGAGCACAACAAAGAAGCATATTTGTTTTTGATTTCCATATCACGCAAGTAGTAGATGGAGGAAGTACTTCTTTTCAAAAATTTCATATTGATATTTCAATGGAATACGTATTTTGAATATAAAAAGGAAGCAGCATTTCTATAAAAAGTTACACGCAAGTTTTAGCTTACATATATGTGTGCAGATATATCTGAACATCCTAACTGAGAATGTTTTATGAAGTTTTTTGGTTAATACCAAAGTCTTGGCCATCCCTTGAATAATGTAATATTTTTCGAAATTTGGAGAATGTTCTCAAAAATAGTTCAAAAGAGTTTTGTTAAAATACTATGTTTTAAGACATACCTGAGGATTTTATGTAAAGCCAACCTTTGGAGGAAAGTTTATACAGTTATTTTGTTTAATTGTAAACCCGTAGAAAAAAACAAATCTTAGTAAAAAATATCATTATTTAAAATAACTTAACCATGGTACCAACCATCCATATGTTATAATTTGTAATAAGTATGAATTTCCAATAATGTTATTATTTTTACGAATATGCTGTAGCTGCTCAGTTGTTTCTCTCATGTCTTGGATGGAATTTAAAATGTCTAAGGCCCATAGCGCTTCGATTTAAAACACCTGAATATCAACTCAGTTTTCTCTAGCCACCTCGTAGTCTCAAAGAAATTTGTAAGGGCATTTTATTTCGACTACACGAGATAGGTAGAAATATAATTTTGCTTTGGAATTATTTGTGCAATCTTTATACATCAAAACGACATTAATCGTGTTTTATATATAATTAGTAGTGTTATAATAGTTTTGAAGATTCATTCACTTATGCAATGGACGATTGAGTGCATTAAATCAAAAACTTTTCAGTGAACTAATCGCGTACCATGACCTAGATTAATACAAAGCTTAGTTTCATTGTTCCGTTGCGCGGTTTACAGTTTTTACAGTTAACAGGCAGTGAGCCACAGAGGCTGACCTATCCTGGTTTACCATAATCACAGCAGATGTCAGTAGCGCAGCGCTTTGTGCATCTGTTCATATTTACTATTTCCGTCTATTCTTTCTCCCTTTTCTGATGCTTACCAATGTTAGCATAGTATCGTCCGCAAATTCTGAGATCCCTGAACGTAAATTACGTGTTTTACAGCCAGATAGTAGGTATAGCTCAAAAAGTGTAATAAGCCAGCTCATTACTATAAAATTGTCCATTTCGTATTTAATCCTGGCATCTTAAATTACGTAAATTACTGTAGGAAAGTAATGGATGGCGTACTTACCCAATTTATATTATTTTTGAGGTATCATTAGCAGTTGTCAAGATACTCTCTGTTGTTTTTTTTTTTTTCAAATTTACAAATATTTTAGCAAACAGTTAAAAATTTATGTGCGTCTTTATTGTTAAAATTCTCTGAAGCAAACAAACAGACAATCGATCATTAATGAAAGTATTTAAATAGTAGCGTGCATTAGGGAAGCTTGGGTTCCATTCCCGTGGCCAACCTACAGATACTCCAAAAAGTGTTCGTGTAATCATAGCATAGAAAATATAACAAGAACAATCAGTAAAATATAGATAAGAAGCGAACAAAAATATTTCCTTACATCGGTTGATATCTAGATTGAAAGGTAAAACACAATTTGGGTTCATATTTTCCTTAATTAGTGAACAGTTCTACGTTATTTAAAATCATGTCCCATTTGATGTCAAACAAATATTCGTCTAGTAAACAGGATCCAAGGTGTGCTACCTCGCTGACACACACCCCTTCCCCTTTCATATGCAGCTGTGTTTCATCTACTGTCTTTGACAGTTCCATCTCTGTTTTCAAAGCCGTTGACTGCTATTTAAGTAATACGGGTCAAAAACGTCGTAAAATTACAAAAGAAGAGAGAGAAATTTGTATCAGGTTATTTGAAAAAGGAAAATCTGTTCAAGAAATTGAAGAAACCACTGGAAAACCTACAGTACAGTGAAGACTATTATATAAAGGTTTGATCAGAACAAAACTTACGAAAATCAATCAAGATGTGGTCGTCCTGCAGTTCTATCTGAGATGGAGAATAGACAGTTACTTAGAGAAATAAAGAAAAATCCTAAAAGTGCTTCAAAACTTACTATTGCAGTACAAACACGCACAGGAAAGACGTGCTTTATGAAGCTGAGTATGGAGGCCGAACAGCCCGTAGAAAACCATACATCAGTAAAATCAACAGAAAGAAGCGAGTTGGTTTTGCAAAAGCACATAAATACGATGGGTTTGATTTCTGGAAGAAGGTTGTATTTACTGACGAGAGTCAATTTGAGCTCTTTAAGTCAAAAGGGCGAGTATTAGTGAGAAGAAAAAAGAACTTTGAGGAGAAAAATATATTAGCTTCAGTTAAATATGGATGCGGTTCAGTACTTGTCTGGGGCTGTATGAGTGCAAATGGTGTGGGCGATTTGTGTTTTATTGGTGGAGTTAAGAACCATAAGGTTTATATAAACATCCTAAAGCACATCTGTCCAAAAGGGGACGCAAGATAATGATCCAAAACACACAGCTCTAGATGCAAGGCTATGGTTGTTGTATAATACTCCACGATGGATGCCGAAACCACTGCAGTCCCCAGACATGAATCCAATAGAGAATTTGTGGGGTACACTAGACAAAAATATTAGGAATCATCAGATATCTAATATAAATGATCTAATGAACGCTCTGCTAGAGGAATGGCGTAAAATTACGGTGGAAACAACACAATGTTTGGTGAAATCCATGCCAAGGAGAATGCAAGAGATTATAAAGAGGAATGGAGGGCCTACTAAGTACTAACCGTAACATTCTACATCATTTTCAGAATACAGACGAATACTTATTTTGCATTCTATATTGCATATCTTTACTTGTGAATGTTTAACTATGTTTAAGTGAATAGATATTATATGTTTCTTTACTGTATTGTATATTTATCTAACCAACAAATAAGACAGTGTCGCTGCTGTACTTTAATCGGATGATTTTCCACTATCCATACATCATTAAGCATAAAGTCATGCATTAGACGAATACTTTTTGGAGTAACTGTATGTACGCAACACCTGGGTTTTGTCGGGGGTTTTCCGAGGTCACTAGGCAAATGCTGGGTAGGTTAATTACATCCCCCGAATTTCCTGTCCCTCCATTTCATCTCCATTGTCATTTCATATCATCTCTCGTCTGGTGGTTTCCTTCAGGGTAGAAATGTTGGCGGGTGTCTCGGAGCTGCAAGGCAAGATGATGTGCTCTGAGTAAGTCTTGCCCCTCCGGTAGAACGGTCTCCGGTTTCTGAGCCTGGTCTGGTGGTACCAGGCTGCCGGTTATGTTTGCCTGCCGGGGAGTTTCAAACTGGTAAACTGTAGCGGCCCTACCCTCTGCACTGACGTGGCTCCTTGGGACGGCCTTGTGTTTCCTCTCTCCTGTTTCTTCCTCCGGTATCATAGGTACAATAGATCTAGCCTGGTCGCTGTGAATACTTCCCTCCGGACCGTAATCCAATCCAATTAAGATTTGGAGAAGTGCACAGTGCTGTACAAAAGGGCTTAGGCTGCTCTAATTATTTCAACGAACACCATTCCTGACTATGGTAGCCTTTTCCTTAACGACCCACAACCCTGGAGTGCCAGGAATAAAAAGGCTCTTCCAGGAAGGAAGTGTAGTGAAGTATTGGTGAGTTCTTGCAGAAAGTAAAAGAACTATGCGCCAGAAATGTAAAGAATATAAGAAAGGAAGATGAGGGGGAAGAAAGGGACTATTTAAGTAACAAGGAGGTATGCAGGTTAAGAGCTACCTGACAGAGCAGAAGACCAGAGTGGCATGCAAGCCAAGGAAGCAACAAGTTAAAGACAAATAAATGTAGCCAAAAGTTGTAAATTGTAAAATTTTGGAATATTCACAATCAATATATCATATCATATCAAGTGTCAGGACAACAGAGCCGGATCGTGGTGGGAGTTATTCATAAGTGCTGCCGGTTGCTTCAGACTTAATCTGGGGAGTGACAGTCGCGAATTCCGAGGGTTTCCAGGTTAATATTACATAGTATAACATAACAAAAGGCAAAGATATAAAATATAAAAATTATAGGAACTTGCCTTATTTAAAATGTATTTACAATTTCTCAAATTTACAATGTCTATTTGTATTTCAGTCCAATGCGCTGATTCTTCTCCAAGAGAACATTAGTAACAGAGTTTTCAAATGTTGCTTGCTGTTGCTTTACAGGTTTATTAAATATCCCCTTTCCCACTGATAACAAGGACATAGATGAAAGTCTGTTTTGATTTTGAGTGCTTCTTAGATAAGTATGTATTTTGCGGAGCGCTGATAAAGATCGTTCTGCCGATGCACTGGTGGCAGGAATGATTAAAATTAAATGTGTGAGCGTGTGATTTAGTTTTTAAAGTATTAAGTTTCAGAGTTGGCCTTCTCTTAAAATTATGTGACATCTTTCACCAAAAGTACACAAACTCAGGACCAATTTAGAAGGTTTCGATCATGCAAATACAGTTACTTTTACCCACAAATTGTGATGCTGTGCTTCTTATTGTACTATTAACATCAAATCATTCACTATATTACTGTTACACGTGAAGAATTAATACCCAAACGCAAGGTTTGCCGTTTCACTGCACTGGGAGCAATCGTTCTATAAACAAATAACCAAAGTCTCGATTGCCTTTTTTCTATTTACAAGCTGTCACATGTACAGTTTTGCATAAAGTGGTATCGCGTATTTTTTTCCCATACCTGGAGAACTGAAGTGCTATAGGTTCTTAATTTTGTATTTAACAATCAGAATCACAAAGGGTAGGGTGGGAGGTCTTGTTTTACTTTATGTACTCATGTTTAGTTATGTTTTGTTGTAACATTTTAGAAAGAAACTGCGTGCACACCCGCGCGAGAGTTAGCAAGTGAGATCCAGCTGATCATTTAACTCGATCCACACATCATGAAATCTGCGCATTTTGTATCGCTCTGCTCTGAGCCATCTTCTGAATGCAATTGAATTAGGATAATCGGTACTCAGGCAATAATGGTAGGAAGCTATTATCCACCACATTTGAGTCCATGCACTGTTGCCTTTCTTAATATTCCAGGAGAGAATTGCTGACACTGTCGTATTTTCCGCCCTGCTTCCAACCAGCACACCGATTTTATTTCAGTCCAGTTACAGATCTCAGATACATTTTTGCAGGTGGCAATTCTGTGTATCTGCTTGTCCACTTTCCCCAAACATTTACACCATGGGACTGTTGCTAAATTATGTTTACATTTCTTTAATTCCTTGGGGATTATTTCGTTCCTAAAGAAGTACACGGACACCTTCCAATGAAATGGAACGTAGGTGTTCCTAAAAATTTTCCATATGCGATCCTATTAGATATTTTGCAAAATTTGCTGGCACAGACGAATACTCCTTTGACAACTTGATGTACAAGTGTTTGGTCTTAAGGCACCCTGCTCCGTTGTAATCAAGGCAATAGATGCTGACAGTCCTTTACTACCTGCCGAAATGCACAAGGTGTGTTCATATCTGTGGACGTCAGGCGATGACAAAACTCCATGTCCTGAGGACTGCCCTGTCCGTTGAGTGCGCCCAACACAGAGCGAAAGAACAGCGCTCTGCACTTCACATATAAATCTATTAAGATTCCAGCCTCCTTCAGTTATTTTCCGGCGTAGCTGAGTTCGAGCTACCTTGTAGAACTGATTCCTCCAAGTATAATAACCGATTGCCATTCCAAACGCTAAGAGCATTGGTATTACTGCGCTGAGTACCATATTTTGGCTTAAACAAACGTGTTCACATGCTAAATTGTTTGAACAAGATTCAAGTTTCTTGTTAACTGCGACTGCATGATATAAAGGAAGATATTAACGATTTGCGTCCAGTTTATCTCAATTAAGTCTTCCAGCTTAAAGGTGAAGGTCTGCCCTAAGACTTTCAGCGCCCTACTGCGGGTAAACAGTGTGTCCCTTCACAAGATCACTGACAAACCACACGAAATCTGTACAGTTTGTACAATTTCTTAACAAACTTATTTCGAAGAGATGATCTTTTGCTTACACATTCCACTCCACCCCCCCCCCGCGGGAGTCCACGCCGTGGCTCAGTGGTTAGACCGCTTGGCTCTCACCAAGGCGGCCCGGGTTCGATCCCAGGCGACCGTAAAGTGAGATTTGTGGTAGACAAAACGGCGTTGGGGCGGGTTTTCTCCCGGACCTCCGGTTTCCCCCGCCATCTCATTCCACCGGTGCTCCATCTTCATCTCATGCATCATCAGTGTCACCGCCTGCGGTGCCGTATGTAGTAAAAGCGGGCGTTAAACAATACACATTCCATTCCCCCCCCCCCCCCCGGCGGTACAAAGCCATTAGCGAGTACAATAGCACTAAGCGTTTTGTGGGTTTCTTGGGCAGGATTGCACTGTTGCAAAATATACTAGTTGTACATCAGTTCTGTGTTGCTAGTAACCTAAAAAAGATGTTTCTCTTCTCTTTAGACCGTGGCTAATACGAATGGTGACTTAATAAATTATGAAGTTAACGAAGCTGATGTTAATCATTTAATACAACCGTCAGCTAGGACTCCAACCAAGAAAAGAGACGTTATAGGGAGAGGAAGCAAGATCAGGAAACAGAGTGCAAATATGTTAGTGAATTTTAGAAGCTTTCTGAAAACTGTAATTGAAAATCGGGGGGGGGGGGGGGGGTTGGTACTACCGGCGAAAAATTTGAATAAATTAACTGCCAATGGGGCTGGTGTGGGAATAGCAATGGTCAGAATAATTGCATCAATTGATATCGCTAGATACAGCACACCAATTAAAAAGAAATTAAATAAAACTAAGCTTTCATTTGACAAGATCGACGAGTTCAATCGTGATTTATTACGTAGGACCATGTACGAATGTTATGCGAAAGGTGAATCTCCCAATGTTCGCCAATTAACGGAAATTATGCATAAGAAGACGGTTGGAAGTGATTGTGTGTTAACGTACAGCAAAAGTACAGTGAATATTCTTGTATTATCTATGAGATTTGAGCATGGTGCTACGAAAAGGAAATGTATTAGAGGTAAATCGAATGAAATTGTTGTGTGGAGGTATGAATATTTGAGTCTGATTGGCTTTAAGGTTTGGATGACTGGATGGCTGTGTAGGCTTTTATAAGGGATAATTATTTTTATTTGTAATAACAGTACAGGAATACTTTAAGTGCATTTTATTAAATTGTACGTATTATTATGTGTAATGTTATACTTTCAAGTAATTCACTATATTAATGAATTCTGAACCTTGGGCTAAGAACATTTGAGAATAGAGTAGTAAAACTGCCAGGTCATAAATTACGGACGGACGGGAAAGAGGCTATCCTAATTTAAAGTGTGTAGAGACCATGGGATGGAGAAGCGATTTTAAGAAACTGGAAAAACTATACGCATCGAGTTTGCTGGTGAGCGCCACTAGCAACATAATGAGCTATTAAATGGAGAATGTTACATGCCCGGTCTCGGGGGATCTATCACCGACCGGTCCCGGTGGATAAGTCACAAATTAACGCAATTGAAATCTGAAAGTGAAATAGCTTGGACTTTCCACCATACTTTGAACAAAGAATAATATAAAATTTGGACACTCTTTCTTCAGTTTATTAGTTATTTCAGGCGTCGACATAGGCAACATTAACGCCACACCATTGCAACAGAGCTAATTCCACCGTTCTAGTGCAACACACAATTGAGTTCAAGTCGATGAAATTAAGTAATGGAGACAGGAAATTGGTTGCAGAAGAGGAAGCAACATTTGTCTCCCGACCAATGGAAACTAAAAGAGACAAAGTTTGTCCCATTTAGGAGAATTATAGGATCTCTTTCGATGGCTCAGATATTGCTACTGCGCTATATAAACCATGGAAAAATTGATTATTGTACTAGAATTGGTTAATGATCTATTACACATTTGAGTTTTAAAAGTTACATCGTTGGGATTTATGTGCCAGTAGAATGGGAAAGGGAATCATCCTAAGTGTCTAGCCTAGGCCATCTACTAACTATAGGCGCTCAGGGGTCTCGTTGTGGCCTGCATTCGGGAGGCCCGGGTTCGATTTCCCTTGCAAAGCTAGCTAACACATGAGTTTTTTTCGAGGATTTTGCCGGGTCCCTAGGCGAATGCTGGATAGGTTAATTACATCCCCCGAATTCACTTCCCTCCATTTCATCTCCGTTAACATTTCATATGATCTTATCTGGTGGTCTCTTTCAGGGTAGAAGTGCTGGCGGGAGTCTCAGCGGTGCATGGCAGGATGATATGCTCTGAGGCAAACTACTTCCTCCTCCGATGGGTTGGTTGCCGGTCTCCGACCCGACTACTGGGACCGTATCCGTACAATAGTACGGGGGAATGTCCATTGTCCTGGCCAGCCGGGGGAGGTTTCCATCTAGTAAATTGTAGAGACCCTGCCATTTGCACTGCCGTGGCTCTTTGGGATGGCCGCCCTCTCTCTCCTCACGTCTCATCCTTCCTCCCGAGGGTGCATAAGGTAAAGTCTGTTTTTTTAACGTGTGTGCAGTTTCCACTCAAAGGACCTGACCTTTCCGCCCACTATTGACCGTCATAAATCTATCTCCACACTTCAGAAATGGAACACTGACGTTGGGGACCAATAGCAACCCCGGTTTTCTGAAAACGACAGTTGCATGTCTACTCCGCGTGGAGTCTCAGTTGCCAAAGTTCCAACTTCCTGTTCTGTTTCATTAGGTGCAAGACGGTGATGTTAAAATGTTGCAACCTTGTATAAAGGACCGTCAGGAGGAGGGTCCATGTTGTAAAACGATTATGAGGGTTTGTCAAAGAAAGCGGCCGCCGTGCACTTGCGTTGAGTAGACAGACTTTACAATAGACCCAGACTGGTCGCAGTGCCGAATCCCCTCCTTAAAAGTAGTACACACTAATTTCTTTTAAAATTATGCCTTGCTCACGCTTTTTAACGGTGAATTCCATTTCTTTTTGACTTAAATAATGAAGCTCCTCCTTACTGTGTCAAACTGCACAAATCGGCTTATTTTTAATATCGTTTGCAGCTGAGTTTATCTTGTTTCTTAAGGACAAAGCACCTTCAAACGGCCCGCATCGGTAGCGTAGATGGTAGTGTGCCTGCCTCACGTTAAGAGGTCCCGAGTTTGAATCTCCTTCAGGGCGGGTTACCTAGATAAGCTTTTTTCTAGGGTTTCCCCTTATCCTGATAGACGAATGTCGGGTAACTCTAAGCTCCATGGACCACGGAGTCATTTGAGTTTCATTTCCCTCATTTCATTCATCGTCCTTTATGACTTAATGTTGGAGGACGTACATTAAAAGAAACAGTAAGAAAAAGAAAACTCAAAAGGCTGTATTAGAAATGAACACCTTAAAGGATCTAATAAAATAATAAATTTTGTGCGACTGACAGTATCTACTGCTGGTCTATTGTAAAGCTCTAAATGCAGTTTTATGTTTATTGCATATTACAGAAAAGTAACAAGCGGTTGCATAAGATGTACAAAGGAGGATAAGACATCTATTGGCTCTGGTTTCAATTTTATGCCTCCATTATTTATAGTTGTCTCTTGTGATGTTTCAATGGAAACGTTTAGTGCAGTAATGAATAATAAATGTTTCTGATATAAATTAAATAACTCCTTTTAGTTTATCTACTACCTACATAGTAGTTAGGGAAGGTAATTACAATCCACTCAAAACTTTAATACCAATATTTTAATGTGAATAACATTTTGAGGTCTCCTAACTAAAAAAAAATGCATTTCTAGAGAAAGGTTAAGTATGTGTGTGTTTCTTTGTAGACACCGTAAATCAAAACTGAAAAGAAGGTGAACTGCCAAACATGGTATCTAAATTAAGCATTTTCCAGTGATGCGACACAGAGAACTTCAAGAAAATCTCTCCACATTATGAAACGCCTTTAAAAATTTTCTTTTCTCAAAAATGACTAATGGTTTTGTTTGATACACTTCCATGGCCACTTTCATGGCCTAGAATTTTCTGAAAATATTGAGAGAAATTCTCTTCATTTTAATATCTGCTGCCTAATTGGCAAACCGCAAGACTCTTACGAGACTCTTCTCTTACTCTCGACCACGACGCTGCCATATGTAATGTTTGAAGTAACTGGTAAAAGAAAAACGTCAAGTTGTCATCATTGATCCCTCGGGACATTATGTTAGTAGTTTCAGTGATTTGAGTTCCTTTGTATTTTGACAGTGAGTGCCAGAAGTTACTGAGGTGTAGGATGGAGAAAATTGAGGCTCGTAGTGTGATCAAGTTCCTGCATTTGAAGGGCAAAGCTGCCAGGGAAATCCTTCATGAGATAACGGCTGTTTATGGAAATGATCGCCTATCGTATGACTATTGTGAGGCGGAACAGGAATTTTCAAACTGGTCACATGTCCCTGACAGATGAGCCAAGAGCTAGTAGACCGTCAATGACAGACGATGCTGTCACAGTGAAGAAATATTAGTGTTTACTACTGGAAGACAGACGAGCAACCATCCAAATGATCAGGAATGAGACACATCATAGTTATCATAGTGCGTGGAAAATTATTCATGATGAACTGCACATGTCTAAGGTGTCTACATGGTGGGTTACACGTTTGCTAACCCCTTTCCAGCACGGCGTGACCTTTCAAGATATTTGTTTTATAATTTTTTTTATTGATCGATCAGCAGTACAATGCTTTACAGATCAGAGTGAAAAGAAGGTAACAGTACAATAAGAACAATAACACTCAGGGGTAGGCTAACAGGCCGCCCCCTAACTACATTGAGTTAGAACTCCAATAATACTCTCTGAGAAATTATGTCAATATTGAAGATGTAAGACAGACAGCAAGCACTAGCATCACTAGAATCAGATGTATCACTTAGAAGCAGGTCCTGTGGTAGTCTCCTCTTCAAGCGTGAGGGCTGGCGCGTGCGGACTTCTTGCAGTGTGGAAAAGAAACGACGAGCGATCCTGCGAATATAGTCGTGAAGAGGTAACAGTCCTAGTTCGTGATGAAGCTGCTGATTACGGATGAACCATGGAGCGTTGGTAGAGTGTGTGCGGCCCCCCACACTTGGCACGCATATGTAATAAGCAGACGAACGAGTGATTTGTAGAGTAACAATGAAGACTGTAGGCCGAGGCTGGAACGGCGATGCAACAGAGGTGAGAGTTTTGAAAGTCGCCCGGAGGCCAGTGATATAAGACGATAGATATGAGCACGCCAAGTCAGTCGAGAGTCCAAAAGCACTCCAAGGTATTTAACGGGAGTTGTAGTGGGGAGCCAAGGGACATTGTTCGTGTAGAGACACAACGGAGTAAGCGGAGTATGTCGGCGAAGAGTGAAGATTTTAGCTTCGGTTTTCTGAGGGTTCAATGAGATCCGCCAAGTGCTGAACCAATGAGTTAGGCGATCTGTACTACTTGTTGTGCGTGCTGGAGATTAATATGAGAATAATATCTTTCAAGATATGTTGATGCTGTTGGAACAGGTTGAAGATCATTTTTTATCGTCTGGTAACCATGGATGGATCCTGGGTCTACCAGTAATATAAAGAGATAAAAACCATGAGAATTGAATGGAAACATGCCGATTCCCCCCTCCAAAAGAGGCAAATGTGCAAAAGTCAGCTGGGAAGGTCATGCTTTCAGTTTTCTGGCATTGTCGTGGAGTCATCCTTTTAGATTATCTCGCCAAGGGTAAAACCATCACTGGCAGATACTACTGCAATCTTCTGGACAAGTTATGAGCAGCTCTGATTAAGAAACGACGCGGTATGCTCTCCAAAGATGATGGAAATGTGGCTCTGAGACCATCCGCCTTATTCGCCCGATCTTGCACCAAGTGACTCTTTCTTGTTCCCGGAAATAAAGGATTCGTTACGTGATCGCCGATTTGACAACACAAATGACGTCATTAATGAAGTGGAAGACTGGTTTAAAGCTAATTCTGCAGTCTTCTACAATCAAGGTATTTGGAATGCCAAGAAACGCTGGGAAATATATGTTGATCTGTATGGTAACTACGTAGAGAAGTACTAATAAGCACATATCAATAGAAACTCCCTATCACATTTTTAAGGGGTGATAATTAAAACCTTACAGCAACCCCTCGTATGTCACTTCCTCCAGATTGAATCGATTAAGCTTAACGGTCAATAAAAACCAAAATGAGTGATGAAGGGCTGTAGACACCTCAATTGTGAATTAAACTTCGATGTAATGCTGTGGTTGAATAATTTCAGGAATAGATTTTTTTCTGGCTATTATAAAGTTGTGATGGTATTTACCACAAACACGAAACACTGTCGAGGCGGACATACATACGTCTGCGGTTGTGCTCTATTGATTCTCGAGAAACGTCAATAGATTCACACTGCACTCTACTTAAACAAGTATTGAGGAGTCCTGCAAATTGGTATGTGAAACTCAACTGAGAGTAAATAATAGTAACCAAAATTAAGGAAACCACTAATAAACAAGGTTACCTAAATCTACACAGTGTCTGTCAAAAGTTTAAGGACACACACAAATATCAGACTTTTCAATCATGTCCTTAAACATTTGTGAAGTCTCAATATACAGCGATCAAACGTATGTCAAAAATGAAGTTTTACACTGCAAACCAGAACTCCCTGTCTTTAAAGCTGTTGCCATTATGGAGATTTCTCAGTAAAGAAAACCGGTTAAGAATAATGCAGCTTTTATGGAAAAGATTTATTTACTCTTGAATGGTTGTATTTGGTAATATGGATGGAGAATTACTTTAATTGGTTCTTGGGCTACTATCACTTTTTAATTTAAAAGTTTACGAAGCATTTTTATTCATATTTAATGCCAGATATTTTCCCCCCGATTTTGTAGGTTACTATAGCCTTTCCATAAAATTCTAATGTACTTTCTGCGGTGCTATTAAGAAGAGAAGTAGCCCTGAAGAAGCCCTAAACAGTAGGGCGAAACGTGGGCAACAGAAAACAACCAAGACCCGGCCTTCCCCGCGGCCTTCTGTTCTGCTGCATAGAGGCACTCTGGTTCGAGTAATTTCTATTTTTTCAAGGAATTGTGATGCTACTTTAACCCAAATACCAAAGTTACTTTATAGTTTGTCAATTTATTGTTTAACTTCCACTTATTTATATTTGTATATTAAGTTTTTATTTTAAAAAACTGATTTGGACAGTATGTTTCCGTGGGAAACCAAAGGTTCTCAAAATTTTGGCACATTTATACTTAGAGTAATTTGAATTATATTCCAGTTCTGTATGACCTGTTTTTTTAAACGTCCTCCAAAGTTAGGTCATATCGAAAGATAAATGAAATGAGTGAATGATGCTCAAATGTGCACAGAGCCCACAAAACTTAAGTCACCTGACATTCGTGTTTCAGGATAAGGGAAGACCCCTGAATAGAGCATTATTCAGATGACACACCCTGAACAAACCGAGCGGGATGGCTCAGGCTCTTTCGTCTGTGGTCCGCATTCGGAAGGCCCGGGTTCGATTTCCGTGGCCGAACTTCCTGAACCATGGTTTTTTCGGGGGTTTTCCCGGGTCGCTAGGCGAATGCTGGGTAGGTTAGGTTAATTACATCCCCAGAATTTCCTGTCCCTCAATTTCATCTCCATTATAGTTTCATATCATCTCTCTCATCTGCTGGGCTGTTTCAGCGCAGAAGTGTCGGCGGGTGTTTCGGCGGTGCATGTCAGGATGATATACTCTGAGGAAGATTACTTCCTCCGCCGGTAGATCGGTTGCCGGTCTCCGCTCCTCTGCTGGGACCATTTCGGGATCGCCTGCCTGGGACCATTAGGGCCCGGCTGCTGGGCTCGTTCCAATCTCGCTGTGGGGGAGCGGGTTCGTGGTCCTGGCCTTTCGGTGGAAATCTCTATCCAAGTAAACTGTAGGGACCCTGCCCTCTGTACTGTCGTGGCTCCTTAGGGCGGCCGCCCTCTCTCTCCTTCACCTCATCCTTTCTCCCGGGGGTGCCCCCACTTGAGGGCATAGGAACAATGGGCCCAACATGGTGGCCTACGTACCGAATCTCCTTCGTAATGAAATCCCAATCCCAATCCCCACCCTGACCAAGATTCGAACTAGGGACCTTTTCAAAGTGAATAAGACACGCTACCTCTATTCTCATGACCTGGTTCAAAGAACTTACGGTAAAAAAAGGTTTAGTTTACAATTACTCAAGGTGAGAGTACTGCAGCAAGGCTTGCCTTTGTGCTTACGAAAGCAAAATTCAAAATGTTTATCATTCAACTCTTTCAGCGAGATTTTGGAGCTATTTTCATTCGAGACCCTTTCTGACGAAACATAATGCCACTTTATTACTTTTTTAATGTTTAGCGACTTTATGCTGTATCTAGATGTAAGTTTTATTAGAAATAACATAAATTTATAGGTTTTCCATGTCACATTTATTCTAGATTCCACGGGAACGTCAGTGTCGCGGATATATAATAGACGATGGGTGTATGCAGTCGTGTATACAATTGAACCATTGTAACCTAAATTCACTGCAAAGTGGTACTTTTGTTTGATGAGAGGGATATGTAAATTTATTTTTGTAACTAATAAAAAAACACTAATTTTTACAAAGTAGCTAATAAATTCAGTATGCAAAAAATTAAAACTTCATATCATGTATAGTGCTCAAATACTGCAAGATGTGTACTTACAAACCTTTATAAAATATATTTTAGTGCACTGTACAGCTAATTCTGCAACCATAGTAGCATATCATGTATGAGAAACAGACCAACAAGAACCTGAAGTGGTGAACATCTGATGTTTCTGTTATGAATATCATAGACATGCATAAAATTTACATAAAATTTAAGTATTTTTATTTGAAAATATACGAGGGGGGGCTGATAAATCCCGGGCCTAACATATAGATGGCATCAATGGACCAGTTTGACGGATAGCATCGTATAGTATAATTTTTTTTTGAATTTACGTCCTCCAACGTTAAGTTATATCGCACGATGAATGGAATGGATGAAATGATGCTCAAATGAGTCCAGGGCCGATATAGCTTAAAGTTACCCGACATTCGTCTTACAGGATAAGGGGAAACCCCGGAAGAACCTTATCCAGGTAACTCACCCTGACCGAGATTCGAGCTCGGGACCTCTTGAACGTGAGGCAGACATTCTACCACCACGCTACCGAGGCGGGCTTATAGTTTCAACTGTAGAGCAGCTTGTATCAGTAGTTATATGTCAATAGTTTGTTTAGTTTTTTAACGACAGCATTTGAAACTAGGCAAGTGTAGAGGTTTCACGAAAATGGAGGATTTGGAAAAGCAAACACTGATTAAATACAAGAAATCACAAGTGGAAGTGGAATTTGAAATCACAACTCCAGAGGTCACTGATAAAATTCTCACTTAGTACTGGAAGACCACAGATTGAAGTATATTTTAAGTAATATTTTGGGCTCTCACAAAGACTGTGCAAGATGGGTGGCGCGTTTGTTGAAAAACTGTTTCTTTTAAGTATTTGGAGCTCTGTTGTAAAACTCCCAGTGAATTTTGAGACGATTTAATACTATGGATGAAACCTGAATACATCACTATCCTACAGAAAGTAAATCATAGTCAAACAATAGATTACTCCAGGTGAATCAACTGCAAAGAAGTAAAGTCAATTTTGTCGGCTAAGAAGTTTATGGCGAGTGTCTTCTGGGATGAACAGGGAATTATATTTATTGATTACTTGGTAAAGATATCACTGGTGACTACTGTTATGGGTGCATTATAAGTTGGTGATTGACAGTTGAAGGAGTGGGGAAGGAGAGGGGATAGCACCGTTGCCACTTTACCGTTCCTCTCCACGTGCTAGGTAACGTAGAGGAGAGGAGGAAATTCGGTTGCGGTAATGCACACGCACATATTCCTAGAAATTTGTGTACTGCAGTGTTAAAATCGTAAGACTGGCTTCACGTTTAAGTGAGCATTTACCTAATTACAGCATACGAAATCTTCGCAATGAACAAAAAATAAATGGTTAGCTACAGCTAAGATTTAGAGAAACAAAAGTGCCATACCTGCACAGAATTGTGCATTCTAATTATTTTTTCATATGGGTCGGTATGCATTCTATTCCAACGGAAATATGCCGCTTATCTCAGAGTCACTGCTGTCATTGGTACTGCTTTTCTGATCGTCGTCGTTGCCACCGCCGTCGCCACCGTCGTCGTCAAAGCTACTGCAATCTCTCACGGAAATTACAGTTCTTCCACTTTCTTCAAAAACGCCTTCGTTTTCCCATGCTGCCACTATAACTTTTTTGTGTGACAAACAGCATCTTCCCAATTTTTAGCACTTATTTTTGGTATTGCTTCTTCTGTTAGTTTTATAACCGATGTTATAGTGAAATCTGTATTGTTGCGCGCTGCATATCCCTTTATTTGGGCCCAAATCAACTCTATTGCATTAAAATGGCAATGGTAGGGAGGAAGTTAAATAACTTTGTGGTCTTTTTCTGCAGCAATTTCATTAATTATATATTTTGGGAACTGCGGTTTGCTTTTACCAGTTCAAGCAATTCGTACTTCTTTAAATGGTCTTGAACACGCACATATAATTTCTCTTACTTGTCCTTTAATTGGGATTCCGTACCCAAAAACATTTTTGTGATCTTCACAGATAATTTCTTTCTGTCTGTTTCTGTAGCACAAGTGTTTGTGACAGCCATTAGTAACGATACTTAGCTAAATATTAAAGTTACACTGAAACACTAAAGTTACACTGAAACACTAAAGTTGATCACTGAAGCACACGATATAGGTTGCGAAAACTTAAAGTTGTTTGCACCTTGTGAAACATTCACTACTTGAAGCAGTACACTCTTAGTTTGGTAGTGATTACAGGGAGAAATTGCCCTAAGTACCGCAAGGGTTATTCATGTTAGAACTGGACCGGACAAAGGCAGGTAAGAAGGGTTGGTCATTAACCCAGAAAACCTAACAAGATATTCCTTGAAACTAAATCCACACCTGTTCCCTTCCAACAACACATACCTTCTCATACTAAAGGGCAACGAACGACGACGGTATTGTAATACCGCTGATTCATAAGCAAAGCAACAATAGTAGCAGTGTCTGCTTATTACAAACCTCAAAATGCCGATAGACTAGCATCACGCATAAAGCACGTGGTGTAGTGCGATAGAGTTGGTAACGTAGGATAAGCGTGCCGGGTTGCTATGGCAACAGTTTACTTTTGATTGGTGGATTGTTGGTTGCTAGGCGACCGCAATGACGTGTCAGTGGCGTGTTTATCTCCTCTCCTTATTTTCGCAGCTGAATAGCAGGTGGAGACAAAACGCCAATCACCAACTTACGATGCGACAATTATAAATACTAGCTGTTCTCTGTTCGAATACTTATATCCAGATGTAAAGTAATCGTTTTATTTCTCTTTGTAGTACAAATTTGTTTCAGTTGCTATTTATGAGTTTATATGTTTAATGGAAGACCGAAGTTTATTTTGTGCCAGTTGTATTTACGTATGCTTACTCTTCGTAGCTTTAAAATAATATAAGTAATAAATATGTTTACGTTCGAAAACTTATGTCGGCCTCTGTATATGCTATGATCTTCTGTCGCTGTCACATGCCAGGCGGGGCTTGTTGCCTTTTCGTTAGACCTTTCTGGTGCATGTCTCATTGCTCAAATTGCAGTGGTCACGTGACTATCTTCGCCTTGTATCTACGGATTTAAATGTTACTCATTTTCTTTTCGATTCTCTCTCTCGCAACGGTAGTTATCCGGAAACCTCGATCTATACATACACAAAACAGGAAGAATTTTTTTTTTCCAGAAATTTCTAAGTGATACGAACATAGCTTTAACTAAAATTTAAATGTGTATTTCACGTTAGACGATTTAGTACAAACTTTAGGAACCCTAAAAACGACACGTTTCTTTCACATAGCAGCGTCATTTAAAGAGAGTTGAAATGTTCTGACTTTCCAATGTTATTTGATTATACATTATCTAGGAAACCAAGATACTTAGCTTAATTTTCCAAGGCATGTTAAGTAGCAGAGTTAGAACTGACTGATGAAATAATAGTTATTTATGGGACCTGCTAGGTAAGTTGAAGTTTATTAACGAGTGAACAAATTTAACGTTAGGGCCGAGCATGATAAACTCAAACCTGGCTACTCCCACAGTAATATCCGTTACCTAACAGAAATCGACTTGAATTACGAATTGTAAAAATATTGATATGTTTCTGTACATTGTGCAGTGCGAACCATATAAAGCTGAACCATTTCAATAGGCCATAAATTTTGAAACAATAATAAGACACACGTGCAACTTTGGGAGAATATAATTCACAATTGGGTTATTACATTACAGTATTTAAACATCAGAGAAAATGTTGAAAGTGTCCTCTACCAGGATCTATACGTGTTTGCACTCGTCTCACCACATTCTCTCAAGTTTTACGGAGATAATATCGAATTGAGAGGAAGGTTATTTCCAGCAAGATGGAACAACGTGCCGTACATCTAATGATACCATGGAGCTTGTAACCAGTTTCTTTGATAATCGAATAATCTCAAAAGGTTCGTGGCCTCCTAGATCCCCTGACCTAACCTCACCGGATTTTTTTTTTTCTTGTGGGGGGGTATCTAAAAATAGAGTGTACAAGAATAGGCCACGGACAATTGATGTTCTGAAGGAATCCATTCCAATCGAAATAAGTAACACTGGCGATGATACTCTCCGTAAAACTTCAGAGAATATGGTGAGACGAGTGCAAACATGTATAGATGCTGGTGGGGGACACTTCCAACATTTTCTCTGAGATGTAAATAGTGTAATGTAATCTCTGAATTGTATATTATATTCTCCCAAAGTTGCACGTGTGTCCTATTATTGGTTCAAAAGGTATGGCCTATTGAAATGGTTCAGCTTTATGTGGATCACACTATTGATGTCGTATGTTTCTCTTGTTTTTCAGATATTTAAAGAAAATGTCAATATCGGACTAAACTATATACGAGGTAATCGATAGTAAAATGTATGTGACACTATATTAGAATAGGCATTCCTGTTTTCGTATCGCAAATTTTAACTTCATTCTTCTGCTTGACCTGGTATATTGACTCTGGTAGAGAAAATTCGACTCTTTGTAGTGGTTATTCATGTCTAACAGTAGAAGGTCTACTTTTCAGTTACAAAAGTATCGCGTAAAATGTTTTTGTCTCAAATTGCCTCTGGTAGAGATAATTCGACTCTTTGCAGAGGTTATTCATGTCTAACAGTTAAAGCCCTACTTTTCAGTAACAAAAGTATCGCGTGATATGTTTTTGTCTCATACTGACTCTGGTACAAATAATTCGACTCTTTGCAGAGATTATTCATGTCTAACAGTAAAAGATCTACTTTTCAGTAACAAAAGTATCGCGTAATGGTGTGTTTTTGTCTCATATTGACTCTGGTACAGATAATTCGACTCTTTGCAGAGGTTATTCATGTATAACAGTAAAAGGCCTACTTTTCAGTAACAAAAGTATCGCGTAATGATGTGTTTTTGTCTCATATTGACTCTGGTACAGATAACTCGACTCTTTTCAGAGATTATTCATGTCTAACATTAAAAGGCCTACTTTTCACTAACATAAATATCGCGTAATGATTTGTTTTTGTCTTATATTGACTGTGGTAGACATAATTCGACTCTTTGCAGAGATTATTCATGTCTAACTGTCAAAGCCCTACTTTTCAGTAACAAAAGTATCGCGTAATGATGTCGTTTTGTCTCATTAACTCTGGTAGAGATAATTCGCCCTTTTGCATACATTATTCATGTCTAACAGTTAAAGCCCTACTTTTCAGGAACAAAAGTATCGCGTAATGATGTGTTTCTGTCTCATATTTTTTTTTGATCTTAATAATAAATACTAAAATTGTGCTGTAGTTGACATATCTCCTTACAATATTTTTTTTTTTTTTTTTTTTTTTACCAGGTTCCGCCAACTGACATGCACAGTGTGCCTATACAGTTTTTTTTATTTATTTATTTTTTTACATATTTTGTTTCAAGTCATAGAAACTACAATCAACTGTTGTTTGCAACCTAAGTCAAGCTAATACAGTTAAAAGTACAGTGTTACGCTTACAATTAAAACACTCAGAAATATGATAAAATGGATTAAGAAGGTGCCAATTTTTCAAATTTTGTTTGAAGTATTTGAGGCTACAGTATTGAGCTTCTATAGCCAGTCTATTTTTTCTTACATTTGCGTCCATCTGAGCGGATAGTCCTTGCAAAGGATTGCCTAACTATCTGAAGGAACACTGTTCTGAGCAACTTGTGGCGAGCAAATTGATCTTGCTAAAGGTTGTCTGCGCTCCATGAAAGCAGCCAGTCTAGATGTTGGGATGGAAGTTGACTTCGGAACCAGTGTAATGGAGCTCAAATCGGATGATATAAGGCTCCATAGAATCACTGAGCCCCACTGTGATTAGCTTCCAACGTTCCCTTCGCAGGAATTCAAACCATTCCCTCTGTAATGCCACATTTCCAGGATTTTTCTGCATTATCCAGTGTAACGTTCCCATTACCAACCAGATCGCACACCTGTAGAGCGCCGTGTCTTTAAAACTGAATTCCAGTCTCTGTAGCCTTCGAAGACATGGTGGAGACTCCGGCGGACACCATTTTCCAATAAAGTCTCTGAGCACCATCCAGATATTATGCACCTGTTTGCAAGAGGCAATCCTATGTTCCAAGGTGTCTATTTGTGAACAAATTTGGCATCTGTTACATGTTGTACGGCCATGTCGCCATAATTTCTCCGCTGTTGGTATGGTCTCGTTTAATACTTCATATGCTGTCTCTTGCCAATCAGTAGGAACAACTTTATTAAAGAGATTCTTCCATATAAGTTTCCATTCTCTATTCTCTTTCTCTTCAATCCTGGGTGTACACTGCGATGTATTGAGCAGCTGATACTGTTTTCTCGTTGATTCAAAAACTGTGAGGTCATCACTGGTGTCCAGCAGATTTCTCAGATGGTTAACAATGGGTTTGAATCCCGGATATATCCTCTGAGCGTGCTGTATCTGATCCTGCCAGAAACTCCCATCTATCGATGAACCATTACCATCCAGTGATCTGACAGCAGTTTTGCCTAATAAGGCCATGCATTTCTTGGCGATGTCCACCAGTCCACATCCACCTTTGGATTGCGGCAATCGTAACTGTTCTCTGCTCACCCTGTAGGCTTTCCCAGTCCATAAGAAATAGCCAAGCAGTTGCTCAAGTCTCTGTGCTTCACGTTTCGGAATTGGCAGTATCTGCGCTAAGTACCAAATTTGACTGAGACCATAGATATGTATGTACCAAATTCGCTGCATCAAATTCAGGTTCCGAGCCCTCTCCAACAATAAAGAGTATCGCAAGTGGTTGATTTTCTCTCTCCAGTTGTAAACTATAGTGGCTTCCATATCTCCCATAAAAGAGATACCAAGTATCCTGGTGGTGGTAGTACATTTCATTCCCAGTGTTTGTACTGGTTCCAACCACTGTCCAATCAATAATATCTCAGATTTGTGTACGTTTAACGTTGCACCGGACATCCTTGTATAGATCTCCAATCCATTCCGTAGGGCTGCCATATCGTGATTGTTTGTCGCTACAATTGTGACATCATCCGCATAAGCAATGACTTTAAAGCGTTCATTGTACACAGTAACCCCATGTAGCGTATCTTGCAGTCTTTGAAGTAGGGGGTTTAACGCTATAGAAAAAAGCCCCATTGATAACGGGCAACCTTGACGCACTGACCGGCCTATTCGTACTGGAATGGAAAGCCAGCCATTCCATAACACCCGGGATTTTGCTGTACCATAAAGGCCTTGTATAATTTTAATCACGTGCATTGGAAATTTCGCCGCCTTTAAACATTGCAATAAATACGCATGTTGCACTTTATCAAATGCTTGTTGGAAATCCAAACTTATCACGGCCGCCACTTGCTGTTCCCGTTGCAAATGTATGAGGACATCGCGCAATTCTCCCAGCGTAACAATAATATTGCGCTTCGAGATCGCCGCTTGGTTGCAGTGTAATATTTCTGTATACGCTTCTTTCAACCTGTTTGCTATGACTTTGGTAAATATCTTATAGTCAGCATTCAACAATGTTATTGGGCGAAAATCCTTCATAGTAGTAAGCTGTGCTGTCTTTGGCAACAATGTGATAATTCCATCTGCAAACGTTTCGGGAAACTGCGCTGTTTCCCACAACTCCACCAAAACTGCCATCACTTCACGTTTTATCATGGGCCAACAGGTCCTATAAAATTCATAGGAAAGGCCATCAGGACCTGGAGACGTATGTTTACTGGTTTTTTGTATGACTTCTAATACTTCTTGTTCTGTAATGGTTCGGGTAAGTCGGCCGTTTCCTGGGTAACCCCAGTTGTAAACAGCGGCCACGCCTCATACCGCGGTGGGGTACCTTCATCTGATCCCTTGTGAAATAAAGTCTGAAAGTGTTCTGCTATAAGGTGAAGGATAGACCTGGTCCCTGTAAATGTGTTTCCAGTGTTCACATCTTGAAGTGTACGTGGGCATCGGGTACGCCCCTTCTTTCGTTCCTTTGCAAAATAGTAAAAGGAATTCCGTTCTTCCTCATGTGGGTGTTGAACCTTTGCTCTGATTTTATATCCATCCAGATGCTGCAGTTGTTGCATTTTGATAGTTTCTTTCACCTGCTTGATCTTGACATTTACATCGTAACCTTCCCGTTGCTTCGTATACAAGTCCCATAGGACTTCATTGTAGAACTGTAAACGCTCCTTTCTTGTCGTTGCTTTCAGAATTCCTATCTGTTTAAAAAATGAACGAATAGCCGGTTTTGCCATTACAGTCCACCAGTCACTCTTCCTAGATGCATTGCAAAAGGAGAATTGTAGCCGTTGCCATTTCGTCTGAAACTTCTCCAGAACGTCGGCATCCTCCAAAATGGAATTATTGATCTTCCAGTATCCCCGTCCGGCAACTTCAGCACAAATGGCCGCAATTTGTATTTGAAAGATCACTGCGTGATGATCACTGAACGCCACAGGTAGAACGCAAATTCGGTGTACAGAAGTAACTATCCCTGGCGAGATATAAACCCTATCTATCCGCGAGGCTGATGTGCTCCTAATAAACGTGAATTCCACCTCATTTCCATGCTTTAGTTCCCATGCATCCTGCAGTTGTAGTTGCGACACCAAATTCTGGAGCATGATGCTAAAATTGGGCGCCCCTTTTTGGTCCTTGGCACAGAGAGTGGAATTAAAGTCACCTGCTAATAAATATTCCTTACCATACAACAAATGTGTAGTTAAAGCGTTCTGAAAGAACTGCTCTCGTTCTTGTCTATTTTGCGTTCCGGACGGAGCGTAAATATTTATTAACACTGTGTCGTCCAATGTCGCTGAGATGATCCGGCCAGATGGGTCCATCTGAAAATTCTGTAGATGAAGTCCTTTCCGGTATACAATGGCAGTGCCCCTTCCTTCTACGCCGAGATTCACCATATAATCATAAGAGTAAAGCGTATCCAAATTGAATGTGTTCACTTCCTGTAGAAAACAGATGTCAATGTTATTCACCAGCAGAAAAGTATTGAGCAGTTTCTGGGTCACTATATTCCTGCAGCCATTCACATTTATGGTGGCTATTGTTCTTAAATATATCATCCTAATGAGGGTAGTTGTCACTGCTGGGTGTATGTTGCTGGCTGAGTGCCTACTCCTGAGTAGTCTGCAGCTGTGACTCTTCCCTTACTTGGATATCAGACGCCGTCTCCTGCCGTGTCCAGTCCTGCACCGTGAGATGCGGTGAACCCGATTCTGCATCTTTCCGCGCCAACTGAATGTGTTGCTTTCCTCCGTTCGCCATTGCGCCCTCATCGGCAGTCGACGGACCACTATCTTTGTAACTCTGTTGCATTTGACGAGCTTGGAGCCGAGGGTCACGCACAGAACGTCGCGCAGTTGAAGCCCCGTCCGTTGTAACCTTCTGCGGACTGACGACAGCACCTTCACCCGCCGCCTGGTAGCCGGTCCTTTGCACAGGCTCTGACGTTCCACCCTCTTCCGAGTTCCTCTTTCCCTTGTCCTCACCTGTACGGCAAACCTTGTAGGAAAGCTCGTTGTCTCGCTCCTCCCTGACGCTGCTGTCCAAATGTGCAGCAGCTATTGTTGGCTGGTTTGTTGCCGTCGTGGTTGCGGACTCTGGTGGTAACATCTGTCTTCCAGGCTGTTCTGCAGACACACACGCAGCCAGTTCCTGCTCCTGTTCCATCTGGCTGCTCCAAGACGTTTCTGCCTTATTAGCTTTGCGTGACTTTGCCCTCTTGACTCGTTTCTTTTAATTGGAAGGTGTCTCCTCCTCTGTAGCTGTCTCAGACATCAGTGAGGCACTTCCGGTCTGCTCCTTCCCCTTCGTGGTGTGCTGAATGCCTCTTTTCCCAGGACTATCGCGAAGCACGGTGGCATAATCCTTTTTCTCCACTGTGATCAGCTCCTCTGGTGTCGGCTCCTCTTGTTGTTGTTCACCCGCCAGTGCCGGCAGTGGATTGTCAGCCATGGGTTGGTCTTCCTCCTTCTGCACGCTCTCTGCCACAGATGTGGTTGCCGTGTCGTTCCTCGATACCGCCTCGGCCGGTCGCAACTGTGTCGATCGGTGTGGACATATCTCCTTTAAATGTTCTGTACTATGGCAGATATAACACGATCGGGGTTGGCCAGCATATGACACCCATAAACGGTAGCTGCCGATCACGATATAACTGGGCACATTTGTCTTCAGCTGCATCTTTACAGCTCTTATCCCGTTGTACACCGGCACACGGTACTGACGACCCCATTGCTCTTTTCGAATGTCATACACCGTACCGTAATTTTTCAGTGCTGCTTTTAGCACTTCATTTGGGAGCTCTGGTGGTACATCAAACACACGCACATTGATTGCATTCCCGGTAACATGTTCGATTTTTACCTTAGTAACTTCCCCATTCATATATGTGAACGTTGTTTCCTCCGGAAAAGTGTTTAAAATTTTCTCCATTAACAAAGCCGATATCAGTTTTATGTATATTGCGCGTTCACTGGCGATTAACTGAATGGTATCCACTTTTTCCGCATTTAACCGTAACTTATCTGCTATGAAATCATGCACCTCATAAGCTGTGGGCTTCGTCGCATTTAGCGTGAATTTTACCCTGATGGTATTTTTTCTTTCATACATTTCCATTTTCCACAATTAGTGCAACTTTGACTAGAAATAAACACGGGAAGGTGTGGGCACAATTGTGCTATCGGTGAATGCCGCTCTGGCACTCAGTACGTACGTCGCCGCGACCCGAAATGTAAACAACACACGTCACACAGCACGTCCTCTCTGTTCAGGCGCTGAGGCCAAACTCCTCGTATTGACTCTGGTAGAGATAATTCGACCCTTTGCAGAGATTATTCATGTCTAACGTTAAAAGGTTTACTTTTTAGTAACAAAAGTATCGCGTAATGATGTGTTTTTGTCTCATATTGACTCTGGTAGAGACAATTCGACTCTTTGCAGAGTTTATTCATGTCTAACAGTAAAAGGCCTACTTTTCAGTAACAAAAGTATCGCGTAATGATATGTTTTTGTCTCATATTGACTCTGGTACAGATAACTCGACTCTTTTCAGAGATTATTCATGTCTAACATTAAAAGGCCTACTTTTCACTAACATAAATATCGCGTAATGATTTGTTTTTGTCTTATATTGACTGTGGTAGACATAATTCGACTCTTTGCAGAGATTATTCATGTCTAACTGTCAAAGCCCTACTTTTCAGTAACAAAAGTATCGCGTAATGATGTCGTTTTGTCTCATTGACTCTGGTAGAGATAATTCGACTTTTTGCATATATTATTCATGTCTAACAGTTAAAGCCCTACTTCTCAGGAACAAAAGTATCGCGTAATGATGTGTTTTTGTCTCATATTGACTCTGGTACAGATAATTCGACTCTTTGCAGAGATTATTTATGTCTAACATTAAAAGGTTTACTTTTTAGTAACAAAAGTATCGCGTAATGATGTGTTTTTGTGTCATATTGACTCTGGTAGAGACAATTCGACTCTTTGCAGAGATTATTCATGTCTAACAGTAAAAGGTTTACTTTATAGTAATAAAAGTATCGCGTAATGACGTGTTTTTGAAGCGAAAACTATTTAGGAGTGTTTAACACTTTTTGTGGGTACTGAATTAAACTGAGCCGTCACGCTGGAATATGTGACGCTCATTCGGGTGAAGTCGGCTCGAGTCGGCTCAATCCAAACTAAATCCCCCCACACTCATTCGTTTTTCTCAGTCTTGTGTTGCCCATACCGCTATATACCGTAGATTTTCTCTCGCACTCAACAGCGTATTAATAACACGCATCCAGGTATGTTTAAACATATTTAAAATACTATGAAAGATTCAGAAACCCTACAGGAGTTTCATTAAAAAATAATTGTGTTAGAGCCGTTTTTACAAACGTCTCTAAAGTGTCGGTAAGCGATCCGGTCAGATAACCTTCTGTCATTTAAAAAGGCGACAAAATGTCAAATTCCAATGTAAACAATAATAATAGTCACAACAAACAGATAATATCACCGAATTTCTGTATATGAATAATTAAAATCACAATAACGAAAAATAAAACCAGTAAGCTAATTGGAAATTAAAGTGTTAGGAATTCGTGAAAGATACGTTTCATTTAAGAACTGGTTATTTTTATTGAGAATTTCTCTTTATTGTAAGTAGTAAAACGTAAAAAATCAATAAATTAAATGTAATAATACGTAAATAATACAATTATCACGTATTAAAATGACGTTTTGCGTTTATTTTCATTTACAACTTATAGGTTATGTTTTTCCATAAACATCAAACAAGTCAAAAAGACTTGGTATATAAATTTGATTTTTATAGAAAAAAGATTTAAATATATATTATTTAGTTTGGAAAATAAAAATTTAAAGACAAAACGTCGGACAAAAACATCAATGTTATAAAAATAGCGACCACAATACATCGATGTGAAGAACATTGGATGCTTTCCAGTAAACATCGATGTTTCGTAAATATGGATGTCGATGTCGAAGCCTTAACACTAAGGGACGAAAATAGTCCTCGGCCAAGTTGACAGCGGGGTGACCGACGTTTGTAAGAACGGCCCTTATTTTAAAATAATTTTTAAGAATAATTTACGGGGGCTGTTCAAAAAAGAATGATCATAATTTTTTACGGTCATAATTTTTCGCACTAAAATTCAATATTATTATATTCTATTAGCTTAATGTGAAACAAACACGCCGTAGTAGTTTCATTGTTGGTACTCCTGGTTCCCGCCTGTGAGAACCAGGCAAGTTCAGGCATGTTCCGTATCGCCTTCAGCTGCAATGGAGATAACACGCGAGGTACAATATGCTGCTTTGAAATTCTACTTTCGTCTCAACAAATCTTCAGTTGAGGCCTATACAATGTTACAGGAGGCCTATGGAGAGTCTGTTCTTCCCTACAGCACAGCTCGAAGGTGGTTTAAAATGTTTAAGGAGGGGAGACAATCAATTTCAAAGGAAGGTGGAACCGGTGCTCCAGTTACTGCTCTTACGGAAAAAAAACATCAACACTACTGCTGTCAATGTAAGAGAGGGTCGACGAATTACCTTAATATCACTTTCTGAAATACTGAACAATTCATTGGGCGCCACCCACACGTTGGTGACAGAAACATTACACATGAGACGTGTTTGTGCGCGATGGGTTCCAAGATTGTTGATCCCCGAACAAAAGGACATTCGCATGCAGGTCTGCATGCAGTTAAAGTTGATGTTATAGGAAGATCCGGAGTTTCTTTCAAACGTAATCACCGCTGATGAAACTTGGCTATCATTTTGATCCTGAGAGCAAAGAGCAAAGCTCAGTGTGAGAATCTCCTTCACCAACAACCCCCCAAAAAGCAAAAGTGGTTGCTTCTGCTGGGAAAGTTATGGTCATCTCATTCTTTGATATTCATGGAATGGTTTATCAGCATGTTGTACCTTCACACACATCAGTAACTGGATAATACTAGGGGGATGTCCTGAAAATATTGTAAGTCCATATCAGGCGCAAAAGACCACATTTTTGTGAAGCAGGCTGGATGCTGCACCAAGATAACGTTTGGCCGCATATTACCAATGTTGTTGCTGAATATCTTGCAAAAATCAACGTGAAGTACATCCCTCACCTTCCCTATAGTCTGGATTTAGCACCATGTGACCTTTTTGTGTTTCCTAACTTGAAGAAACGCCTTCGTGGGAGGCATTATCCATCATCAGAAGCAGTGGTGAAGGCTGCGGAGGCGATTTTAAAGAATCTCTCAAAAATAGTTTCCAACTTGTCTTCGAAGACTGGCAGAAATGCTGGGACAAGTGCATCACATTCAGGGAGACTTTTGAAAAGGGCCATCAAAATTATGAGGATGAGTAAAGGTAAGTTGTCCAGAAAAAAAATTGTGATCATTCTTTATTGAACAGCTCTCGTATAATGAATAGTTTTAAAGTTTTCACTTTCGTGTGATATATGCACACACAATTTTTTTTCTTATGGTGGCGGATAAAAGCATTTAAAGTCAAATTGCTGTTATGTTTCAGCATGCCAGTACAGTGTTGAGAATTATAGTACGTACCCTCCAGGGAAATAACAAGATTCACATAATTGTCCTAATAATTGTGTAATGAATAAATGTAACTCCATTGATTACTGAACAATTAAACCTTTTACTACCAAAATTCCCTTTCCAGAGCATACAAAGCCTCGTGTTTATGTGAATATAATTTTGACGTAATGCACAGTCTTCTGCACGAATGAATACATTTTTCACTGCTCCGAGTGCATTCTGAATGTAAACATTCAGATTGTTCGTCATTATTAGGTTTATTATGAAGACAGACCGAAGCCGACTAAAGATGCCCAGCACAACTAAGACACCAGAGCGAATTTCCTACAAGGTACGAAGCGGACATGGCCTGAAGGAGCTGTTGGCCCTAGGAATGTCGTTCGTGCCTTATAGGAAGTTCGTTCTGGAATCTTAGTGATGCAGGGCATCTGTAGCCGGATTCGGTCCTAATCTTAATTCAGAAATTGTTCCCTATATTAAGGACCATTAGTGTTCTTTAGCAATAAAATGTAATGAAGAAAATCAAGATTATTGTAAAAAAGGAACGCCAAGCTATTGCTAGGAAGTTTATTCCACTCTATATAACATTTTTATTGTAATCTAATATGTAATAACTACTACTTTTAGTCTTTATGGCTGTATTTTTGTTAGTTTACTCACAAGAAGGATAAGTAAAGCTTGTCCTGCCATCTACCGTATCGACAGGAAGTGAAGCTATGTCGTCATTTATCCATAGACTATATAGAGGTAATTGGAATTCGCAAAATACATCGAGGTGGCCTAAAACAACGATAGCGTGTTGCAACAAGCAGTGGTTTGTTCGTTTACTCACAAGAAGGACAAATAAAGCTTATCCTGCCATCTACCGTATCAATAAGAAGTGAAACCTTCGTCGTCATTTATCCATAGACTACAGCCACTCAAAAAGGTATTCATCTGACTAGTATTATTAATTTCAAAAGCAAATAAAGGTTAAAGAATTAAGGAATAAAGCTCGTCTTCAGTACTAGTTTATTTACTATGACCTTATACATTAAGAAAACATTATTTACTGCTGTAACAAACGTAAGAAAAATAATCAATATTACAAGTATGTTTCTTCATGCCAAAATATATATTCGTCTCCAGCAAATAAACTATGTTAATAAGAATGATAAAAAAGATTCTAAAGTGACGGCCTCTGCATTGTCTGCTTATGCTAAAGATCAGTTCAGAGAGGAAAGAACACCAAGGGCTGTTGGCTACGCTCTAATAGTGAGGGCTATGGAGCTAGGATACACAGAAAGAAAACACATCTGCAAGAAGAGCAAGAAATTGAGAATTGAATTTCCTTGAGAGTAACTAAGCAAGAACACGCAGTTCTGGTACAGGATACCATTCACAGATATAAGTAAATTATTATTTACTATACACTTTAAGTTTGGTATATAAGAACTTCTCGTTTTTGGAGTTATGCTATTCACACGCACACGCGCACACGAGTTCCAAAACTGTAGGCACTTCCGATGAAATGCATACTAAAGTCTTAGCTACTGCAAGTAGTGCACCTAAATGCCCACTTCTGTAGCGTGGTGGTAGCGTGCCTGTCTCACGTTCAAGAGGTCCCATGTTCGAATCTCGGTCAGGGCGAGTTATCTGTATAAGATACCTTTCCGGGTTTTCCCTTATCCTCAAACATAAACATCCAGTTGCTCTAAGCTCTATGTACCCTGGATTTATTTGAAAATCTTTTCATTCATCGTCCGATACAACTTAACGTTCGAGTTTTACCTTATCCTGAAAGATGAATGACTGGTAACCCTAAGCTCTATGTACCTTGTACTCATTTGGACGTCATTTCATCCATCGTCCGATATGACTTAAGGTTTGAGGTTTTACCTTATCCTGAAAGATGAATGTCTGGTAACTCTAAGTTCTGTGTACCCTGGACTCATTTGAACATAATTTCATTCATCTTCCGAAATGATCTAACGTTGGAAATTTTCCCTTGTCCTGAAAGATGAATGTCTTGTAACTCTAAGCTCTATGTACCCTGGACTAATTTGAACATCATTTCATTCATCTTCCGAAATGATCTAACGTTGGAAATTTTCCCTTGTCCTGAAAGATGAATGTCTTGTAACTCTAAGCTCTATGTACCCTGGACTCATTTGAACATCATTTCATTCATCTTCCGAAATGATCTAACGTTGGAAATTTTCCCTTGTCCTGAAAGATGAATGTGTGAAACAGAATGAATGATGGATATGAACAGAATGAATAATGAAAAAGATCAATTGGAAGCTGGAACTTTGGCAACTGAGACTCCGTGTGGAGTAAACATGCAACTGTCCTTTCCAAAAAATCACGGTTGCTATTGGTCCTCAACGACAGTGTTCCATTTCTGAAGTGAGGAGATAGATTTATGACGGTCATTAGATGGCGGGAGGGTCAGGTTCCTTTCAGTCCGAACTGCACACCTGTTGACTAGACAGACTTCATCAGTTATATAATGCGAGATGAATGACTGTTGGCTCTGTCTATACACTTTTTCATGGAAGAATAACTGACTAATGCTGCTTTGAACTCTGTAGAGTAAATAGAGATTACGAACCATTCATAAACAGAGATATGTGACCAGACACGTTCTGCCAGACCAGCAGGAAATGTATTGTTTCCTCTTATCGAATTTAACAAAACACCTTGGCTTATTCAAAGTACATATTTCTTATGCGTCATGTCAAATGTTTACGTTTCAGTTCTGAGTAGTTTCAAACATACGTTCACGCATACATTGCACACCAATAATGATATTCATTACAATGCTTACGTCGCAATGCACTGTTATAATATAATGTTATCTACTTCATTTATTTGTATTAGGAAAACTATTTAAGCTAAACATATGGGGTTTTTACGGTTATGTTAAATACATTACTCTCTCCGTCCTCATTGATCAGTTTTGGCAAAATCTGAATTTTTGTCTTAGCGCGAATAGTATTTATTAAACATTGATTAGGCTGGCGCTCGTTACACAACACTTAGGGGGAGTGCAATATGACAACACCGCAGTACTCCGATTGGTTGCTTACCTAGTAGCGCTTAAGGACAAACACCTTCCTATTTGAAACACCCAATAGTCAGCTCCTCTTATAGGCCGAGAATACACAGCAAACGTTCTGGAAAAGAAAACTATTCGAAACGGCCAAGACGAATCCTCTGAATGGGGGAGGCGGCATACATTGGCTATAATTGTACACGGCTATTGTTGTGAGGAAGACCGACCATTAGCTGCACCTAGGGTACGCGCTAAATCTGCTGGCCCATAGCTAGCATCGCGCCGCGTTGATATGTTAAAAACCAGTAATCGTTCCTTATAAATTTGTAAAACTTTTCCAGATATTTAAGTAAATATTGGAATTATTTTCAGCTTTAAGTTATTCAGGTAAATGATTAAAATTGGGATTTATTTTCGGTCAAAGTTAAAAATGTATTCTTGAGTGTATAATTCTGACACGATCCAAGGAAGGTTGACACTTGCACATAGCGCAATATTTAGTCCATTTTACTTTCTCTACCAGTTTTCCACAGTAAGTAGAGGACGTATGGTATTTCACTCAAAATTCAATGCCAATATTTCACCAGAAGTACAGCTATTGAGGTCCATTGAGCTCAAACATATATGTGAAGAAATTCAAAACCTAAAAGTTAAATAATTGCCAAAATTGATATAATTTGGCATCTTCCAAAGATGTGACAGTAAGGTTTTCGAGAAAAATTCCCCATCCTCCTTTATTTTTGGTTTTGCAAAATATGTCGTTTGATGATTTTGATTAAAATGCCTTTAACTTGTTTACCTACATGGCTAACAAAATGCATATTTTAACGTTTTTGCTAATATTCGGTGAAGTGCTCGCTGAATGTGATGTAAATTATATACTACTATGTAATTTCTTGTCCCTCATTGTCTGTCCTTTCATACTACAGGGTTAGGTGCAGTGGGAAAATGGTGTACTGCGCATGCGGTGACTATACCCTAAGGAGAAAATGTTTCTCTTATAGGATGAAACTTTCTCCCCGAAGTTGTATGTGCGAGTAAGAGGCCGGGTCTCGAAACGTTAGAGACCGCTGCGCTGTCACTATCACCATTACACCTGGCAGCCTTTCGTATTTTATCACCTCATCCCTACCTCTCCAGAAGGTTTATAGATGCAATTGTTCCATTCTTATCTTGAGATCCTCTTATTCCTAATGTAGATCACTGTGATTTTTAACTGCTTTCTGTAAATTAAATTTGATACAAAATATTTGCCTTAAAGGGATTGTTGTATATGATGTTAATGTACATACTGCTCTTTGACAAAATGTGCACGGATGACGTTTATCTGTTTTGTCAAGTTTCGTAACTCTTTTAGTGACATCACCTCAAAAATTGGCATTTCCGTGGGATCTGTGCACAAAATCCTGCATGAATATCTAAAAATGCTCAATTGGAGATCCTCCAAAACAACTTTCTCCTCTCGCAGGATCATTTCATCAGACCGGCTGGAGTGAGTCCGTGACTGTCTTGGTTTGTTGTCACACGGTGTTCTGCCTTCATTGAACTGCAACACCCAGGAACACACATTAGACACATCCATAGTACCATCACCACATGCCTCACTCAACTGGCGATGAATTTCAATAGGTGTGACACGAAAATGGAGAAAACGAATGATTACACGATGTTCTTACAATGAAAACGTCGCCATTTTAAGTATCAAAAACAGTCCTAACTCTCGTCGCTGCCACTAGAGTTCTATGCACTGTGCAGTGCTGACATCTCTGTCACGCATTCACAAATAGTCCACGTGTATTTTTTAAAAATCAGAATTCCCTATCTGGTCCCAGTCCTGAACAAAAAAAAAAAAAAAAAAAAAAAGGAGGCTTTATAGCTTGAACGTACCTCGAAATTTAGTGTCACTTTTCCTTTGTTCGCTTAGTTTTTCTTAATGTCCAATAAGATATAGGAAGCAAGTTTCATTTATTATTGCTTTTCACCTTTTTTTCATTTTTGTGTGTTTTCAAGTTTAGCAAAAACTAATTGGCTAACCAGCAACTGCTCACCTCTTATTTCCAATAAGCATTCGCGACCTGGTATCACTTACAGTTCTCACTACGCAATATACGTTATAGAAAGTACACCACCTCCAACTAACCTTTACATGAAATAATTTTGGAAAATTTTGATTTTCTCAGAAATCGCTTTAACAATTTTGATGAAAATATTACCTGTTTAAGATATTTTCATGTCAAATGAAATTAACTTTCTTGAACGTCCTGAACATAGTCTGGACAAAGTTCACTTCATTCTGAAATGGATAGACTTTTTTTTTTTTTTTTTTTTTTTTTTTTTTTTTTGTAATTTACGTCCTTTAACTTGTTAAGTCATATCGGACTATGAATGGAATGGTGAAATGATGCTCAAATGGTCCCAGGGTCCATGGAGCTTAGAGTAACCCGACATTCGTATTTTAGGATAAGGGAAAACCCCAGAAGAAACCTTATCCAGGTAACTCACCCTGACCGAGATTCGAACTCGGCACCTCTTGAACGTGAGGCAGACATGAAGACAAAATCATATTGCATAAAATGTAGGTTTCGTTAAAGCACTCTGTTATTATTATTATTATTATTATTATTATTATTATTATTATTATTATTATTATTATTATTATTATTATTATTATTATTATTATTATTATTATTATTATTATTATTATTATTGTTATTATTATTATTATTATTATTATTATTATTATTATTATTATTATTATTATTATTATTATTATTATTATTATTATTATTATTATTATTATTATTATTATTATTATTATTATTATTATTATTATTATTATTATTATTATTATTATTATTATTATTATTGTTATTGTTATTATTATTGTTATTGTTATTATTATTATTGTTATTATTATTATTATTATTATTATTATTATTATTATTATTATTATTATTATTATTATTATTATTATTATTATTATTATTATTATTATTATTATTATTATTATTATTATTATTATTATTATTATTATTATTATTATTATTATTATTATTATTATTATTATTATTATTATTATTATTATTATTATTATTATTATTATTATTATTATTATTATTATTATTATTATTATTATTATTATTATTATTATTATTATTATTATTATTATTATTATTATTATTATTATTATTATTATTATTATTATTATTATTATTATTATTATTATTATTATTATTATTATTATTATTATTATTATTATTATTATTATTATTATTATTATTATTATTATTATTATTATTATTATTATTATTATTATTATTATTATTATTATTATTATTATTATTATTATTATTATTATTATTATTATTATTATTATTATTATTATTATTATTATTATTATTATTATTATTATTATTATTATTATTATTATTATTATTATTATTATTATTATTATTATTATTATTATTATTATTATTATTATTATTATTATTATTATTATTATTATTATTATTATTATTATTATTATTATTATTATTATTATTATTATTATTATTATTATTATTATTATTATTATTATTATTATTATTATTATTATTATTATTGTTGTTGTTGTTATTTCTCCTTCTATAGCTTGTCTCAACCTTAAAAGACAGTAAGGAAGTAAATGTGATATACCCCTCTCTGTCTAACACACGGGATTTCTCATTAGTTTTGTCCTTTTTTACCCCCACGTTGTTGCCACTTGCTAATAACAAATTATAAATAATTAATTGTAATAATGTGCAGCTTTCAACACACTGACTCATGCAGAATAATTTCTCTGTCAGATTATGTCATTTTTACAGTCGTTTTGTGTTTCTATGGGCCCAAATATTTCGAAAATGCTTGTTTTTCGGTAAAAGTCCGATATTTGCTATTGTTACGTTCATCACGCGGTAACTATAAAGCTTGCCACTATAATACTACAACAATTTTTTAAAGGTAAAGTAGACTACAGTGCTCCTACCTGCCAAGTTTTAGTTCTCTATCTTAAATCAGACGAGTGTTATAATTAAGTAATTTCGGAAAATGTTGTATATACACACTAGAAAATGTAGGCAGCGAGAATCTTTTGTTATTGGCTTTACATCGGGGGTCTAAGCGAGAGAAATGTAAAGGAGTGTTGAAGGTAATCTTTAAAAGAAAGCACAATCATCTATCTTCCTGCATTCGTCTTATGTGTCAAATAAAAAACATTGCAGGCACCAACCTGGCAATGAGCAGGCAATGTGACGCAGTAAAAGTGAATACATTTACTAGAAGAGCTCCTATGACTGTTTATAGCGTGTGAAAGATTGTGAAGTGTTACGTCAAGCTATCTAACAATTTTGTAAATACTTATATAGTTATGGAAGGGGAAGCTAAGGAAACAAAAGAACACCAGGCTAACCCAATATGATGGAATAGTGCAAAGAGGAGTGTTCATTCTTTGCTGCTTGTAAACATTCCACCGACGCTAAATCTAGTTTTGGCAAGGGTAAACAGTGATGACGGCACCCTAAGGACCACTTTGAATCGGTCCCTACACGATTTGGGGTGCGAATATGAAACAAGTGTATACGAATACAGGGAATAGAAAAAAGTCACGTGGGGCTAAATCCGGACTATAGGGAGGGTAAGGGGTGCACTTCACGTTGATATTTGCAAGATATTCAGCAACAACATTGGCAATATGCGGCCACATATTACCGTGGTACAGCATCCAGCCTGTTTCACGGAAATATGTTCTTTTGCGCCTGATATGGACTTGCAATGTTTTCAGGACATCCCTGTAGCATTGTCCAGCTACTGATGTGTGTGCAGGTACAACATGCTGATAAACCATTTCATGAATATCAAAGAATGAGATGACCATAACTTTCCCAGCAGAAGCGACCACTTTTGCTCTTTCGGGCGGTTAGTAATGAAGGAGATTTCCACACTGAGCTTTACTGTTTGCTCTCAGGGTCAAAATGATGTAGCCAAGTTTCATCAGCAGTGATTACGTTTGAAACAAACTCCGGATCTTCCTCTAACATCAACTTTAACTGCATGTTACCTCCATTACAGCGGTAGGCGATACTGAACATATCTGAACTAGCCTGGGTCTCACAGGCGGGAACCAGTAGTACCAATAATGAAACTACTACGGCGTGTTTGTTTCACATTAAGCTAACAGAATATAGTAAGATTGAATTTTAGTGCGAAAAATTATGACCGTAAAAAATGTATGATCATTCTTTATTGAACAGCTCTCGTATTTACAAAACTGTTAAATAGCTTGGCGTAACACTTCACAGTCTTTCACACGCTATAAACATAGTCATAGGAGCTCTTCTTGTAAACGTATTTACTTTTACTGCATCACATTGCCTGCTCAATGCCGGGTTGGTCCCTGAATTGTCTTTTATTTGACACATAAGACGAATGCAAGAAGTTAGTGGATTGCGGTTTCTTTTAAAAATTACCTTCAACACTCCTTTACATTTCCCTCGCTTTGTCCCCCGATGTAAACGCTATATCAAAAAAGTTTCTCGCTGCCTACATTTTCTAGTGTGTATATATAAAATTTTCTGAAGTTACTTAATGTAAAACATTATAACACTCGTCTGATTTAAATGAAGAATTCAAACTTCGTAGGTAGGAGCACTGTAGTCTTCTCTACCTAAGAAAAAATTGTTGTAGTGTTACAAAGCTAAGCTTTATAGTTACCACATGATGGACATAAAGATGAAAATTTGGGACTGTTACCGAAAAACAAGCATTTTCGAAACATTTGGGCCCATAGAAACACAAAATGATTGTAATAATGACATAATCTAACAGAGAAAATATTCTGCATAAGACTGTGTGTTCAAAGCTGAAAATTATTACAAATAATTATTTATACCATGTTATTGGCAAGTTGTTGTTGACTAATGGCACTGGGGATTAGTTGATATGCATCATTTCCCCCCTAGCTTCCCAATATAAAGCCTGTAGGTTCTCACTTTTGAGACCATTGCATTTGTCCAAATGATGTTTGTTCATGACGACATCCTCTTTACAGATAGTACACTTGGGTGTAGGTATGCAGTGTATTCTATAAAGGTGTTCTGCAAGACAATCATGGCCAGTTTCCATTCTAAATAGGGCCACTGCAGTTTCTCTTGATAATTTTTTATGTCAGTTTTGTCTCCAATGTTCTTATAATCCTTGTCTTTTAGTTTATCTTCTTCATCAAACCTCTGCTGTCTTTTAAAATGTAGCTTAATGTTGTTAAGTTTATGCGCCGACACTAGTAAATATATGCAAGCGTAAAAAGTGGGTATTTATTATTCATCAATTGTGCATAAAGGTATATTTCTCTGAATAAACGTAATCTTCAACCAAAATAAGAGTGCCGTTAAAACTACCGACATTATTGTTGAAACTCTTCTAACCACGAACAGTGGGATAGTACCTGAAGTGTTTCGTCATAATTATATCCATTTGTTTTGACATGCCGCTCTTCCCCTCTGCACTGCTGACACTGACAACCTGTGGTACAGCTACACCTAACATGTTTCAAGTTTTGCTGCCTGATAATAATATAGCATAAGCTTCTGAACCAGAAAGTTGAACTGCCAATTACTGTATATTGACGCACTGAGCATGGAGGACTTCCGGTCATGAACCTAGTATAACTTCTTTTTTTTTGTTTTGTTACAAAATGAGTGTTCATTGCTTTGCAGCAATCATTACCAGACCGTTTAAAAACATTTAATTTTAAGAATCAGAATAAAGAAAAATCTTACTGTCAGTCACTGACACGTACAGTGTCACGTGCCTATAAGCCATTGACAGTAAGTACATTATTTACAAATAATTTGTGTTATTTTATGTATCCCAAGCTTATTAAACATATCTCTACGAGAGTTGTAGGATACAATATATTGATTGATTTTCTTATCGAAAATGAGAGGGGGCGAGTCCGGAATCCCAGAAGCTCGGCTTCCTTAAATATGCTCTATCCATGCGATATAATAGATGAATATGCAGCCATCTTAAAATACCCATTAGGATCATAGCTTACAGAAGACAGGCAATGTGGTCCTAAGCCCCAATATGAAAGTGGAGAGAAAGTAACTTGGTTATCTCTCTCAGGGCCTGTATTACGATCTCCGGTTACTAGCGGAAGTTTGTTACCTTTCAGTTATCAGTAACCATTGGTTAAGTTCAGTTCCTCATATCACGAACTCGATTTACCTGAAGGTTTGTTATCCTATGCATTATGGTGGAATGTGAACGTTTGGCAATATTTTCCACCAGTATTTTACCTTGTTTGCAACGCTATCTTGTGCTTAGAATGTGAATTAGGGGGAAAACCAAACACATGTAGTATCATCAGGCGTCTTGTTTTAACTTTTTATTAGCTGTTTTCTGTATATTTTCGTGATATTTTCATTAATAGTTCATTCGTAATGCAGTCTAGCACAGTTCGTTTACAGTTTACATTTTTCCATAGCGTTAGATTATTTTCATAGCGCTAGGTTAGTGTTATAGGTTATATAGGTTGCGTTAGGTTAGTGTTATTATAGATTAGGTGAGATATATGGAAAATATATAGTTTATTTATGAACACCAAGATATTTCCAGTCCATTTTTTTAATAAGGCGACATAACTGTTATTAATTCTGATAATAGTGTTGCACAAATATAATTTGGCTAAAATCATTTGGTTGGTAGTTTATCCTTATGAATAAATCACTTCTTCTTATATAAATTATCATTTAACAGAGGTATATGCAAAGAGGGAAGGTCCACAAGTTATAAGTCATCCATGAATAAAAGCAAGGTTATAAAATATGCATTCTGGGACCAGTAACTTGGTACCTGATTTTTTTAAACATAATATATTTGGCTAGTTATGAAGCAGTAACTATGTTTTTTTTTTTTTTTTTTTTTAAGGAAACAGGTTGTAGGAAACTTACATTTCTTCTTGGCACTTCATAAACGCTCCATTTCAGTCACCGCATTGTGCCCTTGATTGAAAAACGTAATTGAACAAACCAATGGCTTCATTTAAATACCACAGGATGTAAGATGGGCAGGTTTTAACATTTCATTACATGTGCAATTCGCAGCAAATATATTTATGTACTGCATTTGCACAATCTACAGTAGGTACGGCAAGAATGATAAGTAATACTTCAACTTGCATTGAGACAGCACACACACTGCATAAATCGCAATATAATTAGCAAATGGTATTCATTAAGGCACATTGTAGGGAAAAACCTTTATGGTATTGTACATGTAATTAGCTACATTACATGTGTGAACAGTGTTTGCAATAAAGGTTTGGACATCGATACAAATTGCATAACCTAAAAAATTTGTTTTATTCACTGTTTGCTTTACAGTTTGTTACTTTCCTCTGTTAATGCTTTAATGAAACGCAAATTAAACATTGCACCCACTATTACCAAAATTGAATGTTTACTACTTCAGCATGTTTCTGAACATTTATGCCTACCCACTTACACATATTAGTATTTCGTGTACTTTCCGGTATATGTTTAACATGCTTTATTTATTGCAATTATGTTCGTTAAAACATGTTGCAATATGGTCATATATGAAATTATCTTTCGGCATTCTAATTCTTCTAGCTCTTCTTCTATTAAGTAAATACTGTGCCAACATTTCATCCTCAGATTCACTGTCAACATTCAATCTGGCCTGGAGGTACGCCATTTTCCTTTTTGTGTGCCAAGATAAACTCCAAGTTATCTCACTAACCGCTACTGGAGATGAGGGTTAGTTTACCTCCAGAAATAACTCCCAGTTGGCCCTTAACCAAAGGTTTTAATACCGATATCTGCGTGTAACTCCAAGTAAACCGTTAACCGGCATCTTAACCGGAGATCGTAATACAGGCACTTAATGGACGCTGAATGTGTAATAGCCAGCACACACACACACACACACACACACACACACACACACACACACACACACACACACACACACACACACACACACACACACACCACACACACACACAAACACACAAAATAACCTACGTGAATATTTTTATCCCATTGTCCCTTCTGACCTGAGCAATTTTACGTTCATCTAATGTAATCACTAGAGCCCGGATTTGTAAGCACAATCAAATAGTTTAATAATCATTTATCATTTTATTTCTCATCCTACACCAACATACATTTTCATTGATACATTCACATTTGTAACATTTCTTTCACACAATAACACAATGAATTATTCACATCTAACATGCCCTTCCTACCTGTTTGCCCCAAGTCTCGGTCTCAATACACATAACCCCTGGTTTTCCTTGTACTGATGACCCTCCACTGCCTTGTATCCCTCGTTCTAGTTTTCCAGCCCTTAATTGTTAGTTATTCTTCATCAATCTTAACCATTTCTCTCTAACTTTCTCCAGATATTCACCTATATTTCTTACATACTTTTCTCCTTCTACCCCCCGTAGGGGAAGGGATCCGTCCCTTTTAGCTGCCAAAGTGCGGGCGCTACGGACCCCTAGCACTCGTGGTACCTCTGACGTTACTAGAGGAACCTCGGGCCGAACATAACGAGCCCCTCCCGCATGGGAGTTGTTCGGATTGGGTTGGTCTCGAGGGGGCAGATGGTTCCCGCTACCCACGGGCAATTGGGTACCTCCGGCCAGGTCGCCAGGGCCGCCCGGAGGGGGCAGAGGGTTGTCTTATAAGTCCCGGGGACTAGCCTGCAGAGCTAGTAGCTGGTGAGCTAGACACTGGCGGCCCTACCAAGGTTATTTGGTAGCTGGTTCATTATGGACTGGCGCGTATGTGGCGTATCCACATCCGTCCTGTTTGCCGTGTGCAGACGGGGGGGCAGCTTATAAAATAGGTGCTGTCCTAATGGAAATAACAGATGAGGCCCGGGTTCCCGGTCCTACGGGGCTGGGGCTTATGGGAAGTAGACCTCGGCGAGTATCTCCTTCTACCAGTAACATTTTCTTTATTATTAGTATCGCCCCCTCCCTAAAACTGTCCCACTTTTGTTGCCAAATTTGTTTTATTCATATCTTTGTTTGCAGTAAAGTATACTATGCCAATCTGTATCCTCTTCTCCACACATTGGGCACTTCCCTGTATCCTTATCATATATAATGCCTTTCAAATTTCTAACCCCTGTCCTTGCCCAGGCAAATCATTCTCGCCCTCACTTATTACATACATCTATGTATTTCTCCCTCACCCACACTGTTTTATTTCCCTATATGTTAAATACTGGTTCCCTGGAATCGCGTTTCCATTACCTGTAAATAAGTCCGTCCTAATACATTTTTAAAATGCTCACACCATTGGTCTGAACTTACATCCTCATTTCTTGCCCCCTCTTTATGTAGACTTTTAACTATTGACCATATCTTTTTCGTATCACTAGCTTTTGCTTCCTTATTTAACATTATATCTATTTGTATTTCTCATTCCCTCTTCTTTTCCTCCATCAAGCATTTTTATGCCCATCTAGGTGTGGAAAGTTTTTCTCTCACCTCCCTTGCTCCTGACTGTCTCCAGCTCCTCAACTTTTGTGTTACTCTCATTTTAGCCATTTTACAATCCTTATCAAACCAACACATATTTTTATCTTGAAAACCTACTATCTTCATTCCATCTCCCGCCCTCTTTACACAATATTCGAACGCTTCAACAGCTTTCTCTATTTTATTGGTATTTACTAAACCACTTACTCTCACTTGCAGCATTTTCCCCCTCTTCTGAATTTAGTTCCTCACAAAAAGAGTCATGCTTTTCCTCTCTCCATTTATAAATTTCCACAGTAATTATAAAATCAGTGCCTACATCTGTAAAGTTTCTACTAACTTCTCCTAATTTCATTTTCACTGGAAAATGGCAACTCCCTGTTATAGCATTCATAACCTCAAAATCTATTATCCAGTTGTCAATCTTCAGCGGGAATATTACCATGTCCACCCCGCTTTGGCCATTTCTATTGATAAATGTATATATCCCTTCGTTATCCCCAATCCTTGCATTTAAATCCACTGCAACTATTATTTCGACACTTCCATATTTATTTTTCAGTTCCTCGATTCCCCAACTTAATACTATGAAAACATTTGCAGCAAAATAATCTGATGTAGACGTTGGATTATATACTGCAGCAATGCACACCATTCCTCCTTTCTTAAATATATCACTCACTGCTAGCCACAACACCGATTTAGGCCCACCTCGGTAGCGTGTTGCTAGCATGTCTGCCTCACGTTCAGGAGGTCCCGAGTTCGAAACTCGGTCAGGGTGAGTTACCTGGATAAGGGTTTCCCAGGGTTTTCCCTTATCCTGATAGATGAATGTTGGGTAACTCTAAAGCTCTATGGACCCTGGGCTTATTTGAGCATCATTTCACCCCTTCCAGTCATCTCTGATATGACAAAGTTGGAGTACGTAAATTACACAAAAAACCCACTGATTTACTTCATAGGTCCTTTCCTTCTCTCAGCTTTCACCCCTTAGCTACCCTTACAAAACATCCTATACCACTTGAAGCTCTGTTCCTTCTGTGGCTATTCGCGACCTCAGTACTATAAAAAGTAAATCCTGGAATCATCATATTTACTTCCCTTTCTAACCATGTTTTCACCACCAATAACATGTCACATCCTTTCAACACAGTTTGAACCTCACCATTGCACACTTTTTCATAAAAATTCCACATTCCAAGCCACCACCGAAAACTCGAATCCCTATACTGACCCCTTTCTTTTAAATGCGTATTTTTCTAAATTCACTTACCGTGTTGTCCGCACCCGCTCTTTCAGCTCTAAAATTCTGCCCGAAGGCAGAATCATTCAAATCTTCCTGATTCAAGCTGTTGTTCCACTAGCCTCCCCTCCCGCAGTTACCACCAGCTGATCTCTTGAGCCATGTGCATCTTAGTTTAGTAAGCAAGCACATAGGCACGAAAACTAAAACAAATAAGCACCAAAAATAACCAAATAAAAATAAAATTTTAAACTTAAATATACTTTTCGTAGGATTCTAACCTTACGTAACTTTGTTACAGTAGACGAGGGAGGTTATCTTGAGATTTTTTTGCTTAAAGCTCCTACATTTGTCAGTGAAGAATTTTGTATACAGTGACAACGATCTCTCGACGTCGCATGATGTCAGTGGAACATGTGAAAAATGCCACAGTTCTTCTCGAGTGAATTCCCTATCGATATACGTTTCTATACCAGAAAGCATTTTAGAAATTTTACACAATGTTTCGTAATCAGAGGTTTTTGTTAATACTTTTGAGATTCTCAAAGGCAGTTTTAGCAATACCATGAGTGTCTGAGAACAAAGTCACTGAAATTTCAATTGTCAAAGAAAGTGAATATTCCAGGGTATAATTTCGAGCTTCTAAATGTTTTATAATACCAGGTATTCTGGAGAAACGGTTATGGATATACTCTCTCTTATCTTGGATACCAATATTTGCAAAATACACCAGTGCTTAGACACTGTTTTTACTTCATTGAAATGTTCTGCGTAGCATGACACAGACTTAGTCATTAGATCCATCGAGTTTAAACAGGCTGAGGAGGTAAAGAGAATTTTGGAAGGACTTCAAGGAACTTTTGAACTCTAATCGGTGACAGTACAAACAGTTTCTTTACGCCAGAGACAATATACACGTCTTTATATCGGGTACTAACTGTTTCAGGGAGACGATGTAAATCCTCTGAATGATAAAAAGATGGTTAGAAGAAAAAATTTACTTTTAAATTTACATGATTTGAATAAAATAAGCTATTTTAATTAAAAAGCACCAAATAAGCAAGCAAACCCCGTATTTCAGCAAAAACGCATTTATAAGCATTTTGTTTAGAAATCTGGGCTGTGGAATCACAGTGTCTGCTAACATGTTTGAGCAAGGCAGTTGTGAAACATCAATTGCCAGTAGGTACCTGGTAGGTATAGTATTTAAGCCTTGTATAACATCTTCATTGAAATCAGCGTCATCGTTGTTGTTGTTGTTGTTGTAATTTTACGTCCTCCAACATTAAGTCATATCGGACGATGAATGAAATGGGTGAAATGATGCTCAAATGTGTCCGGGGCCCATGGAGCTTAGAGCTACCCGACATTCCTCAGCGTCGTCGTACTTATATGTCATAGCTTATAGGTTATACAAGGGATGGAAACAGCTGACATACTTAGTCATATATATCCACTGTGGTTATCACAATAGGAACGAGGGATGAAGTGAAGGAACCACAGAAGGCTACAGGCCGCAGACAGATCACAGAGAGATACGGAAGTCACTAACAATTCCGTACTCGAAGAAGCGTCTCACATCTGCAGCTACTATAGAGAGCGATGAATGACCCGTTGACCAAACTCCAGTGTTTAGAAGGAGAACTCCTTCGTTCGAGAAAGCATCCGCACCATGTGTCCAGTATACCACCGTGGATCATGAAACCTGGGAGCACAACTGAAAAATTGGGATGAACCGGATATATTGAACGGTTATTATGGAGATGAGAAACCAACCTCGCATTCGCCTACCAACCAGTAAAAGAAACATGGATAGCCCAGCAGAACCTCTAGAATGTGAGCATCATGTCAACAAATTTTCTAAAATACCACTCAGAGGATGTACTAATGTTTAATACTTTAAGGACTGGTTGTTGGATACAAGTAAGTAGTTAATATCTAAGGCTTTGGATAGATAGAGTCAACCAGAAAAGTTCAATGCCGTGGTCCGAATTTGTAAAACGGATCTCTTGGTTTCTGTCCTGTCACTCTTGCCCACTGAGCTACCACGACCAACGAGCTGCCCTGGCATTAAATTGTCCAATTGACTCATATATTTTCCTGGTAAAACACTAGGGGCTCCCGTATCCGAGATACACCGCTTGTGCCGACTTACTGTCGTAAGTACTTGAGTCCCAGGCTCCAACATTAAACTCTTATTATTTAAGTTAATTTACGGAAATTAATCATTTCCTCACACTAGCCGTATATAGGATAAGGTTTTTGATAGATAGAGTCAACCTGAAAAATTCAATGCCATGGCCGGGATTTGATCCATGGATCTCCTGGTCTCCGTCCGGTTGCTCTAAACCATTGAGCTACCAAGGAAAAATACGAGTCAGTTAGAGAATTTAATGCCGTGCTGGCACGTTGTCATGGTGGCTCAATGGTTTAGAGCAACCGGACGGAGAACGCCAGATCCTTGGTTCCTTTTAGTTAATTGGTGGAAATTAATCACTTCTTCACACTGGCAGTATATAGACTAAGTTATTGGATAGATAGGGTCAACATGAGAAATTGAATTCCACGGCCAGGATTTGAATCAAGGATCTCCTGGTTTCCGTCCAGTCGCTCTAATCCATTGAGCTACCATGGCAAACTTGCCGTCATGACATTAACTTCTCCGTTTGACTCGTATATTTCCCCTATAAACCATTATTGGCTTTCGCATTCGAGTTACACCATTTGTGGCGACACTATCTAAGTACTAAAATAATAGGAGTTATATCATGAAGCCTGCGACTCAAGTACTTACAACAGTAAGTCAACATAAACGGTGTATCTCGAATGCGAGAGCCCCTAGTGGTTTACCGGGGAAATATATGAGTCAATTGGAGAATTAAACGTCATGATGGCAAGTTGGTCCATGGTAGCTCAATGGGTTAGAGTGACTGGACGGAAACCAGGAGAACTGTGGCATTGGCCGTGGCCGTGGCATTGAATACTTCATGCTGACTCTATTTTAAGAGCAGTATTAAAAAATAAAGCCATAGCACTCCTTCTAATGAACAGAAGTATTCTATTCTTCATAATTATAAAGGTATTGTTGAATATACTTTAAAAATTTTGCTCATTATATTAAATAGTTTTAGAGATAATGGATCAAACATTAACATTAGCAAGATAGGTCATATCGACTCCCCTTAAATATTAATGACTATACTCCCGATTTCACCAACAGATGTTAAAATCGACGCTAACAAATGTAACGTAACAATTGTCACAGCGCTAAAACTAATGTTAAATTTCTTGCATTTCACCAACCTGTTTTCTGAAAATGTTAACAAACCTGTATTAACGCCAAGGAACTTGTAAATATCACAGCTATAGAAGGCTATGAATGAGTTGTATTATTTTCTGAACGTACTGCGATGCGATTTTGCTTTCATTTTCGTCTGCACAAATGGCGGATGAAGAAAATCATAAATAAAGCCGTAAGACAAATTTCTCATCGTCGGAGAAAGAATTGTTATTTCAAAAGGTGACGAAGTGTAACGATATCGTGGAAAATAAGAGGACGGATGCAGTGAATGTAAAACAGAAAGATGTCGCGGGGAAAATATTGGAAACGAATTTAATTCAAATGCATGTGTCACTAATACAAGCACCAAACAACTTGTCAGTATTACGTAAATTTAAAACGAGGTGCCAAGAACAAGTGCCTGAAACGTTTCATGACGGGAGGTGAACAATGTAATATCCACATAATTCAGTAAATTATAAAATTGCAAAGTTATTAATACTTGAAGCAAAGGCGAGATCAGGATACTCCTTTTGATGTATATTCTAACTCATTAGTACGTAAATTTAAAACGAGGTACGAAGGACAAGTGACTTGAACGATTCAAGACGGGAGGTGGACAGTGTATTATCATCCTCATAATTCAGTGAATTATAAAATCGCAAATAATACTTGAAGCTAAGGCGAGATCGTCATATTCCTTTCGATGCATGTTCTAACTCAGTATTTCGTAAATTTAAAACGGGGAGCGATGAAGGACAAGTGACTTGAACGATTCAAGACGGGAGGTGAACAGTGTATTATCCACATAATTCAGTGAATTATAAAATCGCAAATAATACTTGAAGCTAAGGCGAGATCGTCATATTCCTTTCCATGCATGTTCTAACTCAGTATTGCGTAAATTTAAAACGAGGAGCGAAGAAGGGCAACTGACTTGAACGTTTCAAGACGGGAGGTGGACAATATATTATGCACATAATTCAGTGAATTATAAAATCGCAAGGTTATTGGTACTTGAAGCAAAGGCGAGATCGCCATATTCCTTTCGATGCCTGTTTTAACCTCTCTTGTACTTCCGCAGTAACCTTCATAGCAACATGTTTCGACAGCCTATACCTCCGTAAAACAAATTTTCTTCTGATAGCTCCTGAAAATCATTTCTCCTTATAGGCCGTACTCAATTACGAATGCCATTTAGACGGCCTTAAATATAGCAAATCGACATCAAGAGCTGAGTTCATGCTCGCCATCTGGACTATTTACAATTGTTAAGGACTTAACATTAGAAATTCGGCTTGTTAGTTTAACATGAGATTTAACACGAGTGTTACGCTAACATTTATTGGTGAAATGCAATTTTTGTTTTAACTATTGCTAAACTCGTGTTAAGTCCTAACGTTTGTTGGTGAAATCGGGCATACATGTAGTTACTACTGCCAATGCTAACACTTTGAAGATGTAATTTGTATTGGTGTGATTATGAGGCAACACCACGCACATTGGAGTATTTCTTGGTTTAGCAGTAGATATGCAGGGGAGTGCAGTATCTGCAGGTCATTGCCGGGTAGGTTTTTCCATCGGAATGTTAGCGGTGTGAGTCAGGGCAAATGCGGTTAACTGTCTTCTAAAGAAACGCGCTCCGGACTTGGTTACAGGTGTCCCACTTTCAACACAATATATAGAACATTACGCGGCAAGCTGCTAAATTTAAAATCAAGTGTTGCACCTAAGAAAGAAACTTAAAGCTAAAGTGAAACTCTGTTACCAGTTATTGCTCTAAGGCCCAGTTGCAAAAAATTCTCTAACTGCAGTTCATTTATAATCGAAGATCAAAATTGAACTAAGTTTACGAACCCACGTGGTTTGTAAAATACTGATCTTAGATCACAAAAACAAATACGGCAACATGGCCAAACATGATGCAACTTTCGTGTTGTATCGAAATTATTCGACTCTGTTTTATTCAACTGCACAGAGTAGCCAATCTAAACGTAACAAAAACTAAATAAATCTTTCGGTTTATGGTCATTAGTCCTATAAATAGTGTTCTTTTATGTAAACGGTATAAGAATTTACTCCATATTAAACAGTATTTATCAAAAGTTAATCATTTCGCTTACTATATCTCCATTATATGCCTAATTTACAACTTTTTCTTTCATTTTCTTTTGTTTACAATACTGTGGGTTTAAATAGGATTAAGACAAGACTGTAAACTTAGCCCTATATTGTTCAACTTGTTCATTCATGGTATAATTGAGAGGGTTGAAAACAGTAACAGCCATTGCCCAATTATTAGGAATAATGTAACACCAGGGTTACTATTTGCAAATAATTTAGTAATAGCATCTATAACAGTGATAGGATTAGGGAGAGCATTAAATGAAATTAGCAGATACTGTAAGGAATGGGGGATAAGAATCAATATAAGCAAGTCAAAACTAGTAGTGTTTAAGAAGGGTGATAAGTTAAGAAAGGATGTAAAGTGGTATCTAAGTGACCAAAAGGTGGAGATGGGAAAGGAGTTTGATTATTTACGGATGAGACTGTGCTACAATGGAGGCTGGGGAGCACATGGGAGAAAGATAAGAGTGAAAGGGAGGATAGCGATGTCTGGGGTAAGGAACTGTAAATATAAGTGACAGACATGTCAGTAAAGTGGCATGAAAGAATCTATGAAGCATTAGTAGAATAAAAAATGACATATGGTGTGTAGTTGTGATGGGCTAATGAGATAAATCATATTGAACACACACATGAGCAGTTCTGTAAAGAGATACTAGGTTTGAGTAAGTCAACGCAAAATGGAGTAGCTAGAGTGGAAGTTGAAAGAACTTGCAGAAGTGGGGGTAGTTATAGAAAGATGTTTAAAATATTGGTATAGTTGTATAAAAAAGAATGATGATAATACATTAAAGATCTGCCTAGAGTATCAGAAGAATTGAACATGTAAGAACAGCTGGTGAGCAGAGCTAGAGAGAACGCTGGTCAAAATAGGGATGGGGGGGATACCTGGTATGAGAGAGAAAGAAATGTAAAAGATTTTCGGACAATTATTAGGAATAGGATAGAGGACAATGACAGAGAAGTGACGTGGGGAAATCTGATAAGTAAGAAATCACTAAATGTATACCTGAAATCAAAGACAGAATGGGGAAGGGAAACATATAGACATATGTGATAGATATGAGATGGAGGGTTTAGCTTGGTTAAGGACAGGAACCATATTGAGAGGGGGTTCACCAAATGAGTGCATTCTATGTGGAAAGAAAACAAGCTTAGAACATTATGTAGTGGAGTGTAAAGAAATTGAAAACTGGAGGAAATTAATGGGGGATAAAAACTGGGATAACAAAGGCGCTTACGCAATAACAATAAAAATCCTTACGTTGAAAGGAGAGAAAAGAGTAAGGGAGGTGGGGAAATTTGCTGACAAAATCAAAGAGAAATGGTTGAGAACGGCAAGGAAGTAAGAGGTAGAGAAATGGACGACACAATCAGAGCATTAGGTCAAGGGAGTATAAGGGCTGGGATTGAGGTAAACGGCCAGGGAGTAAATAACACTATTAGCCCATAATATAAGCAGCTCCATGGACCCCGGGCTCATTTGAGCATCATTTCACCTATTTCATTCATCGTCCGACATAACTTAAAGTTGGAAGACTGAAATTGCAAAAAAAAAAAAAAAAAAAAAATGCAGCTCACAAGCTTGTACCTAGATTAGAATTGTGAAAGTTGTAATTGAAATTGTAAGACGTGGAAGTACAAATAAACATTATTATTATTATTATTATTATTATTATTATTATTATTATTATTATTATTATTATTATTATTATTATTATTATTATTATTATTATTATTATTATTATTATTATTATTATTATTATTATTATTATTATTATTATTATTATTATTATTATTATTATTATTATTATTATTATTATTATTATTATTATTATTATTATTATTATTATTATTATTATTATTATTATTATTATTATTATTATTATTATTATTATTATTATTATTATTATTATTATTATTATTATTATTATTATTATTATTATTATTATTATTATTATTATTATTATTATTATTATTATTATTATTATTATTATTATTATTATTATTATTATTATTATTATTATTATTATTATTATTATTATTATTATTATTATTATTATTATTATTATTATTATTATTATTATTATTATTATTATTGTTATTATTGTTATTATTATTGTTATTATTGTTATTGTTATTATTGTTATTGTTATTATTGTTATTGTTATTATTGTTATTGTTATTATTATTATTGTTATTATTATTATTATTATTATTATTATTATTATTATTATTATTATTATTATTATTATTATTATTATTATTATTATTATTATTATTATTATTATTATTATTATTATTATTGTTATTATTGTTATTGTTATTATTGTTATTGTTGTCATTGTTATTGTTGTTATTGTTATTGTTATTATTGTTATTGTTATTATTATTATTATTATTATTATTATTATTATTATTATTGTTATTATTATTATTATTATTATTATTATTATTATTATTATTATTATTATTATTATTATTATTATTATTATTATTATTATTATTATTATTATTATTATTATTATTATTATTATTATTATTATTATTATTATTATTATTATTATTATTATTATTATTATTATTATTATTATTATTATTATTATTATTATTATTATTATTATTATTATTATTATTATTATTATTATTATTATTATTATTATTATTATTATTATTATTATTATTATTATTATTATTATTATTATTATTATTATTATTATTATTATTATTATTATTATTATTATTATTATTATTATTATTATTATCATTATTATTATTATTATCATCATCATCATCATTATTATTACTGTGAGTTGGAAAAAATAAACTAAAATTGGAAGTTCAAGCAAAGCAGAAGACGCGTTCAGCTAATTTAGGAGCACACCTCGAGGAAATTCTTCAGCTTCAAACTGTGCATGAATTCTAGAATTTCTAAGAATATTTTTATCATGTGCTGAACCTGGTCACCTAGCAACAACATTCTGGAAACGAAGTTTTGATTCACAGATAGCTTGAACCAACCATGGCGATATCTGTAAATCTCGGCAGTATTCCCACCAAGTGATATAATTGGGAAACCTATGTGTGTAGTCTATTGCACCTATAACTCCTGGGAAATTACGTATATTATGGAAATCTCGCATAACCCTTCTTATTTCACCCTTTTCCATAGGCATCCTGATGAAATGAGGTCTTAAAGCTGCAATCTCCCTTGTAACTTTGTGTATTGTTCTACACGCAGTCCCTTTATTTATATTAAATACATACTCAATCACCATCTGGAAGCTTCCAGTTTCATGATTTTTGTTGTTGTTCTTGTAATTTTACGTCCTCCAACGTTGTCATATCGGAAGGTGAATGAAATGGGTGAAATGATGCTCAAATGTGTCCAGGGTACATTGAGCTTCGAGCCACCCGACATTCGTCTTTTAAGGATAAAGGAAAAGCACGGAAATAACCTTACCCAGGTAACTCACCCTGGCCGAGAATCGAACTCGGGACCTCTTGAACGTGAGGCAGACATGCTACAACCACGCTAACGAGGCGGGCTCCAGTTGCATGGAACCGTAATTCCAGCAGGATCATAAATATTGGATTGAGTGCATAATTCCTCAGGGTTTGTGTTCTTAATTGTGCATGCAGCCTATGCTCCAGTTGTTCAACTGCATGCTTTGATAGTCGAAATCTCATTTTGAGTTCTGTGTCATTAAGTTCTAAGATGAGATATGCTCTATGTTGGAAAACTCGAGGAGGCCTTCCAAATTGAAAATCCTCATCATCAGAGATATGAGAGTAATCTGAAATCTGAAACTAATAAAAATGTATAGGTAATGAACATAAATAATGTATCATTAGCAGGCATTTGTGAAATAAAGAGTATAATTATTTATCCAAGTAGCCACAAAAATGCATTACTTACTATTTTATTTAAAGATGCACTACTTAACTATTGTGTAATTTCTGCAGTTCTGCTGATCTAAGATCAATCAAGTTAACTGGAGAAAATTGAGCAGTTATATTTGATCTTAGATCAAGAGGCCATGAACTTAGATCAGTGTTTATACAACCAAAATTCCAAGTTCAGCTTGACTGAAGATCATTTTGGAACATAGATTATCTTTTATGCAACCGGGCCTAAGAGGAGTAATACAACAACCATCTTCTACATCTTCTCGTCTTCTTTACATCGCCAAAACAACAGAAATTGCATTTAGGGACATTCACGTTATTTTCTCTATCCTTTCTTAAATAAAAAATTCTTCCAAAAGCTTATTCTGTTATCAACTTTAAGCTAATCGAGTTAAACATTTACATAAATGTATTTTTACGTGGGTTTACGGGATAGTAATTTCTTCTAAGAGCTGGTCGCTATGTGATGGTTTTGAGATCCCGTTCTCTTTGCTTAAGCATTATACAAAACCAAAAATGCATGATGTGTTTGAGATAGGTATCAGTAATCTCAGACATTAACGGTATCCCGTAAATGGTTAACTCAGCAAAAAAAAAAAAAAAAAAAAAAAAAAAAAAAAAAAAAAAAATTAAAATAAGTACCTATATGTTTTAAAAAGATATACATTTTCTGTGTAGTAAGATTTTATCTATTTCTTACAAATTATCTGTTATAAAAATTGTTTTAGAATGAAGAGAACTTCACAGGCTATTTGCAGGGAGCTCAATATTTGCATTTTATTTTTCAAGAAAATATCTTAAACCACGATATTTTAACCAAAATAATTATAGTGGTTTCTAAGGACATAAAACCAATTCCAAAAGCCTTACATGTAAAGGATGGTTTGGGAAGGTGCATTCTTCATGCCACATCCTTGCTAGATGGGAAACTTAACTTTTAGTTTAATAATTTTTCTTTTTGAGCTATGTTGTTCACGTTTACACACAAACACACAGCAAAAAACGCTATTTTTGGGGTGAGGCGGCCTCAAAAGACGTATTTTCTGGTGAAATTTAAACATAACAGTTCTGACCGGAAAAACATTTTTTATTTTCCTTTCTTTAAGTAAACTGAAACTAAAAAAAAAAGATAGAAAAAAAAAGAAATGGTAGTGCCAATTTGTTGATGATAGTTCGTCAAATTTGTGTGTTTAATATAAACATAAGAAACGTAAGTCCCATTGTAATGTTCATTATGTAATATAGTTACTTGTAGTAATTAATGCATCACTTTGCAGAAGAAACTAACAAATTTTATGGAATAAGCTGGAAGTTGTTAGAAACAGTAAAATAATAAAGAACAGAATCAATTTAGAAAGGAAAGAGGTATGAGATGATTTTAATCATCCAATCGTTTTATATTCAATATTTACCTTAATTTACAAATAATTTGTCATCAGATATATAAGTTTAACTGAAGTTCGCCTATTTTGAAAGTATTATTTTGAAATAACAGGCTTAGTTACATAAATATAAAGGGTAGGTTAACTATCCCCCAGACTTCCTGTCCTTCCATTTCACCTCCGTAATCGTTTTACATCGTCTCATATCTGATGGTCTCTTTCAGGATAGAAGTGTCGGCGGGACTCTCGGTGCTGCATGACAGGATGATTTTTTTTTGTAATTTACTTCCTACAACGTTAAGTCTTATTCCACGATGAATTAAATGGGTGAAATGATGTTCAAATGAATCCGGGGTCCATGAAGCTTAGAGTTACCCAATATTCGTCTTTCAGGATAAGGAAAAACCACTGAAAAAGCTTATCCAGGTAACTCGCCATAACCGAAATTTGAACTCGGGACCTGTTGAACGTGAGGTAGACATGCTACCATCTACGCTACCGAGGCGGGCGACAGGATGATGTGCTTCTGGTAAACCTTCATCTTGCGGTAGGACGGTTTCCAGGCTCCGGGTAGGCATGGTAGGTGACGGGGTCCGCGTAGGGCAGGACCAATAATAAGAATAATTAATAATAACAATAAAGAATTAACAAAAATAGTGATACCAATAAACCTAATAATAACCCACAGGAACATTCAGGCTATAAGCAAGAATAGCTAAAGTTTCTGAACATTCTTGGACACTCTGGTTCCCAAGCCATAACCTGACCGGAAACATTACCTATTGTTTAACTAAGCCTAAGGCAGGGAGAGGCGCCGTTCCTTCGAGTCAGGGTTCTCTCTTAGAACTCGCGAACGTGATGACAAAAGGCTGCAGGATTTAGCTCCAGCCTTTGCAAACGTGAGCTGGTATAATGTATCTACCTTGAGAAAAGAAAGAGCTACTTTTACATTAGGTTCAAAAATGGAATATTCGAACATTGACTGTAAGTGCGGATAGGTGCCATCCAATGGAAAATTAATATTTACTCACGGGATTTTTCTTCAAACTCCAAAAGTACCTAGAGAGGGGTAAATCCAGGACATGGCGGATCCGTGATTTTGATGGCAGAGATACTCTCTCTCGGTCGGAGCGTAGTGGAGTCACGTCGTACATATCAGTGTGGCAAGAGTACCTCGAATACACAATACGTGGATCCGTGAGTTTGATAGCAGAAACACTATCTCTCTCTGTCCCTCGGTCGGGTGGTAGTGAAGTTGCGTTATATATACAAGTGCGGTAGGAATAAACTGAATACACAACACGTGTAAAGAACTCTATCATTACCGCCAAACACATCACTCGAGTCTGCAAACAGTGACCTTCCAAGTGGTGAGTGAGGTACCTGATTACAATCGTGAATAAATCGATCATGGAACAGTCGAGGTGTTTTCTTCGTTAATCACACCACAACCAGTCAGGACGTATCCCAGACCCTGGAATAGAAGAAGAGTCCATGCAGTGCGAACCCCGAGGAAAACCCCGACATTTCCAGTAAACCTCCTACATCCGTAACCCTCACTCGTCCCCTTCCCTACTTTATGAGTTATTGAGTGCTGGGAGGACTCAACCAGGTTCCTAACGAGCAAGACCCACCTCATAGGCTACTTCGGGATCACGGCGGGTGGGATATCGGTTGTACTGGCCTGTTGGGGAGTTTCCAACTGATAAATTGTAATAACTATATCCTCTGCACTGTCGTGACTCCTTGGGTCGGCCGCCTCTGTCTCCTCTCGCCTTATTCTTCCTCCTGGAGATCCCAACTTGGACATAAATATAGATAAAGTTGAGGTTAAATAATGAGCTATTATACATCTATGTGCGTGAATTACGGGTGAAAAAGAACCTTTTGACTTTTTAAAAGTTAATTGGTGGAAATTAATTATTTCTACACACTAGCCGTATAGGTACAGGCTATGGTTTTGAATAGATAGTCAACCACGATATCCGTGGTTCAAATCCCGGCCATGGCATTGAATTTTTTAGGCTGACTCTATCTATTCAAAGCCTTAGCCTATATACATCCAGTGTGAAGAAATGATTAATTTCTATTAATTAACTTAAATAATAAGAGTTAATGATGAAGCCTGGGACTTAAGTACTTACAATAGTAAGTCGCCACAAACGGTGTATCTCGAATAAAATACCAGGACAATATATGAGTCAATTGGAGAATTTAATGCCACGACGGCACGTTGGCTATGGAAGCTCAATGGGTAAGAGCGACTGGACGGAAACCAGAAGATCCGTGGTTCAAATCACGACCATGACTTTGAATTTTTCAGGTTGACTGTAACTATTCATAACCTTAGCCTATATACGTCTAGTGTGAAGAAATTCATCAATTAACTAAAATAACAAAAGTTAAATGATGAAGCCTGGGACTCAAGTAATTACAACAGTGAGTCGCCACAAACGGTGTATCTCGAATACGAGAGCCCCTGGTGGTTTACCGGGAAAATATATGAATCAATTGGAGTATTTAATGTCAGGACGGCACGTTGGCTATGGTAGCTCAATGGGTAAGAGTAACTGGACGGAAACCAGGAGCTTTGTGGTTCAAGTTCGGGCCACGGCATTGAACTTTCCACGTTAACTCTATCTATTCAGAAGCTTTTGCATTTACATGTTTTATTTGGTATATATGTAGTACAGTGTATAATCAGTGTATAGTAAGGTGAGTCATACTAACACCGAACAATTTTAAGGGTGATCCAGGTGTTTTCTTATCAGGAATGTATATCCTTAAACGTCTCATTATTGCGCTACACAGCATTAGGTGTTTTTTTTAAATACCACATTCGGTTAGATGAAATTCCACCATATATTTAATTTTAAAAAATTCAAAACCCGCACTAATTCCATAGCTTTGAAGTGGGTAACATTTTTAAGCGATCTACAACACATATTATTAATAACATGCAAATATGTACTACCATTGTTAAAAAAATGTTCCAGCATTAAAAGACTTCAAACGTGGTTAGAAGTAGAACAAAACAAGAATTGAATAAGTGTTTGTAAAACATATCTAATCTTGCCACCCTGGAACAAGCGAGTGAGTGAGTGTGTGGTGTTTTAGGGCCCGTCGACAACAAGGTCATTTGGGCCCGAAGTCAACACTAAAAACTAAAAGCTATACAAATTAAGCTAAAATGTAAAATAAAAAAATAAAAGCACTCAACTATTAGAAGTACATAAAAACCCATCCCAAGACAACTTAAAATCTATAAAATTAACAAATATAAAAAGCAAGTTAGACTTGTTTATTAAAACCGATTTGGTCAACAAACCGCAGTGCCTTAACCACGGCCACTAGGTCGTCCCCTAAAACACCCAGCAAGTTAGTCCCCAAGCCTACTGACTGGCGAACGCGGGCGTACTGTGGGCACTCGAGTAATACGTGCCGCACAGTGAGGCGTACTGAACATGGAGCACACACTGGGGCCGGTACTCCTCTTAACAAATGACCATGAGTCGCTCGTGTGTGCCCAATTCTCAGCCGGGTGAGTATCACCTCGGCTCGCCGGTTATCCCTGCAGGAAGTTAGCCAGGGTTGTACGCTCTCCTTTATTGCCCGGAGTTGTGTGCCTTCCAAAGCTGTCCAGGAGTGCTGCCAAGCAGATAGGAGTTGGCGACGGAAAAACCGTTGCACATCCTGGTATGGAACCGTAGTTGTTAAATTCCGGGGCAAACGGCAAGCAGACGTAGCAGCCGCGTCCGCCTCCTCGTTCCCGGAAATCCTCACATGGCCTGGGGTCCAAGTAAAAACAAAATTGTGTCCGCGATTGAGCATTTGCGAGATCTGGGTCTGTATTTTTAAAACAAGGGTGTGAGCGGCAGTGTGCTGTTGCAAGGCCTGAAGAGCACTTAGAGAGTCGGTGCAGACGATAAAAGAGCCAGCAGCTAACTTGCAAATAAAAAGGAGCAGATAGAGGATGACATACAGCTCTGCGGAGAAAACTGAAGTGGAGTCCAGAAGGCGAATGAAGCATCGTTGTTACGCCGTACAAATAACAATCGAGTTCTTCCAAAAGTTGCTGGTATACCACAATTAGCATCAAACGTGTAGCGATATATACGGCGGCACATTATTCTAATATAAAATAAATTAGCATATATTACTGATTTAGGAGTTATTATTAATTATGTAAGCAGTTTACTCAATAGAAAATATGTATGATTTTTATAATATTTGTAAGAAGGTATCCAATGTATAAAAGATGTATAAAATCGTGTACACAATAAAATGGATAGGCTTAGTTTTTCCGGAACGTCTGCTAGGTTTCAGCGCAAGTAAGGGGTAACTTTCGCTGTTTCTTACCCCTTAGCGTTGGCCAAAAAGTTTATTGGCCCTCCCTTTTCTTAGACAAAGAAAGAAATTTACCGTTTCTGGGAAGTTCAGGAAAAGGACTGTGTTGGAGTAAAATATGGACAAGACCCGTAGCTGGCACCCAGAAGGAGACCTGCGGTTACGGTGGAGAAGAATCCCCTGGGTTCGAACCGCCAAATACCTGGGAATCCAACTGGACTGCGGCCTCGCTTTCACTCCGCATGTCAGTGCAAAGGCCGGCCTCGGCCACGCAACTCTACCCTATCTTTCGATGTACCATGCCCATCCGCCTCAAACTGCGGACGTACCGTGCGATCATCCCGCCTCTGATCCTGTATGGATGCGAGGTCTGGGGTTCGGTGGCTCATACCACCCTCCGCAGGCTGCAAGCGGTGCAGAACAGAGCCTTAAGGATGATCTACGCTACCGACCGCAGGTTCCCATCTCACTTCCTGCACACCCAGTCTGGCATACCATACGTCGAAGACGTCGTGCGTGAACGAACACGCACTTTGTATGCCAGGATCACTCCACACCCTAACCAGCTGGTAAACGCACTTGGTCAATACGACCACCGTCTCCCCAGGAGACGGAGGAGCTATCGCCTACCCAAGGAAGCCCTTGGGTGGTAGAGTCTGCCTCTCCTCCTGCCCCTAGCATTCACCGCCAGGTCACCTCGCGCTTTGGCCGCGGATGGCAGGTTAACACCTGCAGTCGCGCCCTGGGGCGCGCGCACGACCTGGTCTTGTTTAACCTTAACACCTTAATTCCCATCTGGTCTCTCGCTACTGGTTCCACCACAGCTTGACGGATTGCTAGCGACCGCAGAAAGCAAGGTGGAACAGGCACTGTCCCCCCCCCCGGAGGGGGAATATCCCGGTACCAGAAGCATCAGTAGAGGCCAACTGCGCCGTCGTACTAAACGACACGCAAGCTTGCGCATAAACATATATCTATCACACCGCACGGGTAAATCCGCACAGCGGATAGGTACCGTGGCGTGTAACCCTCCGCCCGGGAGAACCCGGGCGACCTGCATCTGCTCTTGGCTCTTGGCTCTTGGCTAGAATCTGGACAGTCTGGCGAAGTCTACGATAGGAAGAGGTGCTATCCCATAGCAGCAGCATGAAGCGATGTTAAAATTTGGCATCCAGTGAAGCGCATGGAGCATCCGCCGATATCTAAAGTATTCTTAAATTAGGATTAATATTTTAAAGCTTCGAGCATATATAGTTCTGAGTACATTGCGCTAGTGCCTCCTAAATTACTAAAACCTGCAGACATCAGAGTAGCTTGACGCCAATACAAAAATATTGCAAGACTTTCTGTTCAAGAGCCCTGAGGAAAACTCCAATCCCCAGGCCAACCCACATCACCTTCTCCATAGTTCAGTAGTGATATATATTGTCGCGGAAACGGGCATAAATAGATAACAGACGGCGGAGAGTGTTTCACGGTAATAAAGAGCTTGCATAAGCAGTTAACGATAGCGCGGCTAGTGTACACAAAGAGGCGACAAAAGCAGATAAACATAGCGCTTGAGATAAGTGACTTGCCGGCCCAGATAGGGTTTCAGGTAAGGAAGGTTCTAGTGATATCTCGATTGACAGAGAATAGTTGTTTCTCTTATTTGCTCGAGAAGTCTCTCGAATTTATGAATGAGATTGTGACACGCCAGCTGTGAGTTGTAAAGACATGTAACAAGAGAGTTGTATAACAAGATTTGTGAGTAAGCAGAAAACAGCTGTAAAGTGTTGTTGATGTTGTAACGAGGGCTAAACGCTCTTTGTTATTGTCATCGACTTTGGTGTTGTTGATTGTGATATGTGATGTACTTCTGCTGCTACGCAGTGTGTTTCTACTCAAATAAAGAACATTAAGAATTTCGGCAAATTTGACTTTTAATTCTACGAACCCACAGTCACAATATACTCGTCGAGGTGGACGAGTACAACGAAGTCAACAGATCGTCGCTTCGAAGCCCGACGGAGCGAAGGACCTTCGAGATAACGCGACAAACGGTACAAAGATCCTTGACAATACTTCCTCTTCTCTACTAATTGGCATCTCATGCATAAGAATCTGAACATGTGCTCAAAGGAAAATTTGCAGTATGGTTAGATCTGCTCCTCTACCAATTCAGTGATAAAAATATTATACATTTAGGAAATTATTTATAGAACTAGAATAATGCGCAGAAGTCGCATTGCCTAGAACCACATTATTTGGTGCATTCCTAAAGGAACATCTTTCAGAAGTTCTGACAAAGTGTGTTGTAAAACCTGTAGATAAATGTGGCACGTGAAATGTGCAGGCAGTAAATGAGGCCCTGTGAGTGTGTCATTCACAACGCCAGCCCAAATATCCACTGCAAACAGGTGTTGTTAATTCGTAACTCTAATAGCTGTAGGGTTTCCTGTGCCCAAATATGACCGTTATGTTTATAATCCTTGTTGTACATCCACAACATGGCTATGGGAAATCTTGGTTTATCAATGCGTTTATAAATAAAGCTGCTGGACAATCTATAATCAGGCTGGAGGGTTTTAGTAAGGAAAGACCTGCTTGTATACCCTTGTATCACCCTTTAAAAATATGCTGGAGAGTTTCTGGTGATATGCACTTGTTAATTTTTCTCTATGTAATCACCATCCGGATATAAACATTTTCCCCAGCGTTTCTTGACCTTCCACGTTATGTGCAGACGTTCTACTCCCATTAGTCCTGTGCCCGTAGGACCAGGACCGGGCCTCCTTCTACCCGAGAGCGATGGATACTGGCTCTTTCCATAGGGTAATGACTGATTTCTAAAAAGGTCCCTCCCACCGCTGGGCACAACGTCAAGACGGGATGGAACTGGATAGGTCACATACGCGCGTCTAATAGCTCTGCAGGCTAGTACTCGGGACTTCAAATGCAACCCTCTACAACCTCCGGGCGGCCATCGCCTGGCCGGTGGTACCCAATTCCCCGCGGGTGTCGGGAACACACTGCCCCCTCGAGTCCAACCCAATCAGAGAGGGGCTCATATGTTCGGCCCGAGGTTCCTCTAGTAACATCAGAGGTACCACGAATGATAAGGGTCCGCAGCGCCCGCACCTCGGCAGCTGAAGGGGACGGATCCCTACCGAGTAGCTTGATTGTAGAAGTTGACATTTTTGGACTTAAACCACTCTTTTACTTCATTAATGACTTCATTTGAAATGTCATTGATGACGGTGACCACGCAACGCATTATTCATTTTTGTGAACAAAAAGAAGCCCCTTGGTGCGGGCAAACGAGGCGGATGTTGCAATATCTCAAAGCCATGTTCCCTTCTTTTGTCAATTTCAACTTGAGATGAAATTAGCTGGAGCATTGTCAGCCAGAAGACGAACACCTTTGGAGGGCATACCGCGTCGTTTCTTAATCAGAGCTGCTCGTAACTTTTCCAGAAGATTGCTGTAGTATCTGCCAGTGATGTTTGATCCTTATAAAGATAATAATCTATAACGATGGCGTCACAGGAGCAAAAAACTGAAAGAATGACCTTCCCAGCTTAGTTTTGCACCTTTGGATTTTGGGAGGGGGGAATAGACATGCTCACATTCCATGCTTCATGGTTTTTCTCTGGAACATGCTGATAGATTGACGATTCATCTATGGTTACCAGACGACCAAAACAATCATCTTCATTCTGTTCCAACAGCATCAATATCTGTCTTGAAAATCCACGCCCTGCTTGCTTTTGGAAAGGGGTACGAAACGTCAAACACACCGTGCAGACACATTAGACATGTGCAGTTTGTTATGAATAATTTTCTAAGTACTATCATAACTAACATGAGTCTCATTCATGATCATTTGAATGGATGCTCTATGTGTTGCACTTAATTCTACCAAAATAGTTCAGCCCGCCTCGCTAGCGTGGGGGTAAGGTGTCTGCCTCAGGTTCAAGGCATCCCGAGTTCGAATCTCGGTTAGGGTGAGTTACCTGGATAAGGTTCTTTTCCAGGGTTTTCCCTTGTCCTGAAAGACGAATGCTGGGTAACTCTAAGTTCTATGGATGCTCATTGATGATGATCATTGAGCATCATTTCGCCCATTCCATTCATCGTTCGATATGACTTAACGTTGGAGGAGGCAAAATTACACAAAAATAGTTCAATTATTAGTATTCATTATTACAAAAGTTATTTAAAATCTTCCAGGATTAAACACTCCAATTTGTTCACTGTGACAGCACCATATGTCAAGGCGGTCTTCCAGGCTCGTCTGTCAGGGACAAGTGACCGTGGATTTTCTGGGAAATTTTGTCCTTCAAATGCAGGAACTTTATCACACAATCAGTCTCCGTTTTCTGCATCATACAACTTAATCCCTCCTAGCACTCATTATTACGAAAGAAAAGGACACAATTGACTAAACATTTCAGAATTATGCCCCGAGAAAACAATGATGACACGGAAAAAAATTTCCTTACTCTACCATAAATACTACCAGGGGGTAATTAGAACTTTAGGATACTTCCTCGAATTGTCAGTTGTGATTAAAGATAATTTAATTTAGCAAGGAGTAAATATTTCGTATTAACGATACTTTATTCTGGCGTACTGGAAGTACATTTAACATTCAATGGAATACCGAAGTACAAAGTATCATTTTAGGTATAAATAGAAAACTATTACTTATCTATTTCTTCGAACCCAAGAGTATATCACTAGCAAACTTCAGAGCTGGTGCCATCTAGAACGGATGAGTAATTAATCAATCACAAGTTTTTATACATCTGTATTGTTTGAATACTGTAACGGGAGCGCTAGAACACCCTGTGAAAGCAGCTGGCAGCGGAAGGTAGGGGAGGTTCGGTTAGCCACACCTCCTCCTCGTTTGTCTTGTAGTGGTGACAGACTGTGGTCAGGAAAAAAAACATGACTGTGTCGCCTGTTTTCTCTACACCTGTTTCTGGAAATTACGTAATCTGGAACATTCTCCTGGTCACTAGAAACCGGCGATATTCCTATATAAAGAGAGTTACAGACAGACGGAGTCAGTCAGTCAGTCAGTTGGTTAGTGTGTGAGTGAGGACAGTTCTTGGTGTAAGAAGGCAGTGTTAGTGCTGGACGTGCTAGTGAAGTAGCGCCGTGCAACGGAAGCAACTACGTAATTGTGTACGTGCATCGGAACGATAACGGACGAACTGGTGAATCGTAATTGTGTGCATTACGTAATTTTGTGTAATTGGCAAGTGTTTAACTGTAAGTCGGTGGAAATAAAGAACATTTTTGAGTGGTGAAATTGGACTTTTCATTTCACGAACCCACAAAGTCACACTGGTGTCAGAAGTGGGATGATAACATCACCGAACATTACAACCATGGACGCGGCATTGGAGAAAATTTTAGAGATGATGATGGAAATGAAGGCGGAACTGAAAGAAATGAGGACGGCAACTGAAAACCTCGCTGCAAAAACAGAAGCGGCAAAGAACAGCCTAACAGAGAAGCTGGGGACTAGAAACAACCTGGCCGCGGAACTGAAACTAATCAGGACGGCTAAGGACAACATCACCGGGAAGATGGAAGAAATGAAGGCCGAATTAACAGCAAAGACGGAAACGGCTAACAACAACTTGGCCACGACAATGACCTCAAAGATGGCCGAACTGACAACGGAGATGAGGGCGGCGAACGAGGCTCTCGCCGCAAAGGTTGAGGAACGTTTGGCCGGCGTGAGGGATGACGTCGCGAACCTGGGCAAACGGAAGGGTCAAGTAGACGACCGCCTTAATGATTTAGAGGAAAAGGCCGACAACATCGCAAAACCCCTCAACCGCCTGACGGAGGAAAACCGGCCTTATGTGTGGACGGAGGACGCCGAAGACGCTTTCCAGCACCCGAAGGGGACCCTGTGCAGTGCTTCAATTTTGGGTTTCCCACAACCGGGTGGCGCCTTCATTGTGGACACCGACGCCAGCGACCATTGCATTGGAGGTGTCCTATCGCAGATCCAGGACGGCCACGAGCGCACAAGAGTGGAAGAGGAGGAGCGTGCCGCAGCAGTCCGAGTAGTTGTGGCAGTGCCTGCTGAAGGCTGTGATAGCGCAGGCCTGAGGAGGGGGCAGCTGGCGGACGCAGACTTGGGGCCACTCTTGAGGGAAGTGGACGCAGGGACGAGACCGACCTGGGAGGAAATCGCACCGAGGAGCGCCACCTACAAGTCGCACTGGGCCCAATGGGACTCGTTGAAGACCAGAGAGGGCGTGCTGTTCCGGGTATGGGAGTCACCCGATGGAAAGGCGCAGAGAGAACAGTTGGTACTTCCCCGGAGCAAGGTCCCGGAAGTCTTGGAGGAAGTGCACGCCGGTACTTCAGGAGGACACCTGGGAGCGAACCGAATGATTCACAAACTACGGCAGCGCTACTTCTGGCTGAGACTCCGAGCAGATGCTGGTGGTACACCTGGACCGCCTCGCACGCTACGATGGGGCTGTTCGAGGCGAACAGCTTTGAGGAGGGAGCAGTGTAACGGGAGCGCTAGAACACCCTGTGAAAGCAGCTGGCAGCGGAAGGTAGGGGAGGTTCGGTTAGCCACACCTCCTCCTCGTTTGTCTTGTAGTGGTGACAGACTGTGGTCAGGAAAAAAAACATGACTGTGTCGCCTGTTTTCTCTACACCTGTTTCTGGAAATTACGTAATCTGGAACATTCTCCTGGTCACTAGAAACCGGCGATATTCCTATATAAAGAGAGTTACAGACAGACGGAGTCAGTCAGTCAGTCAGTTGGTTAGTGTGTGAGTGAGGACAGTTCTTGGTGTAAGAAGGCAGTGTTAGTGCTGGACGTGCTAGTGAAGTAGCGCCGTGCAACGGAAGCAACTACGTAATTGTGTACGTGCATCGGAACGATAACGGACGAACTGGTGAATCGTAATTGTGTGCATTACGTAATTTTGTGTAATTGGCAAGTGTTTAACTGTAAGTCGGTGGAAATAAAGAACATTTTTGAGTGGTGAAATTGGACTTTTCATTTCACGAACCCACAAAGTCACAATACCCATGTTGTGGTTTTTAAATTAACGTTCCCATTTTTAATTTATATTATATTGTCCATTGTTCAAAGTTTACCTTTTAACTAGCGCAGTTCTTAAGTAGACAATCTTAACACTTTAACAAAATATTGAAGGCATTTTTCCGCTTAAGTGGATGTATGTTCTACTGCAAAGCCAGAAATAAGGGTTTTAGAAAACATTGAAATATTTTGTATCCTCAGTGAAACTTAAATTGCAAATTTTGCTGTGAAACATTTATTTTGAAATCTTAAAACTAAGCAATATTCATATTAATAAAGACGTTTATGCCAACTTTGCTGTAATATAATATTTATAACACATGGGCAACGTTTTAGGCTATATTTTGAAACCTTATATTACGATTTACGTCCTTATAACAGCATTAAATTGCCTAAGATTGTAGTTTAAAGGTAGATAAGCTGAAAGTATCCACAGCTAATATAAAAAGCTAAAAATATAGGAGTGTAAAATGTTATTACCTCAAGTTCAATTCTTCAAAAATTAAAAATTTAGGTTCAATTATGTACTTGACATGGTAGAACAGAAGTGAAGACAGAGAGTTTGTTGTAATTTCGCTCCACAGAACAGAACGCAGAGTTCAAGCTCCTGTATTGCCATTGTCTTACTAAATTAAGTGGAAAATATACCATAGAGATATAGATATAGGTTAAGGTATGCAGAGGGACACCTCGTACACTGCGATTTACATATAGCCAGAGGCAAGAGTTTTTTTTTTTTTTTGCGAATTTTAGTGAATTTTTCCTTTTTCAAGAATAATATTTTTAGCGATAAATGAGAAAATTCCCATTACTTTTAGTCTGCATAGAAAAATTTACATTTCTTACAAATTGCGTAAATATAACTTTAATTTATTATTAATGTCTTCATAACATAAGGCTAAAAGTCGTGAAAAAATTGTTTCCAAACTTAACGAAAGCAAGATAAAATTTAACACTTAACAAAACCAACACAATTACATCATGGGCACTAAAATAACAGCTAAGCGGTGCAAGAATAAATTGACACTACAGCATCCGACTGGTCCGTGATACTGAGAACTGTTTGTCGTATGCAAACTGGAGATGTTATTTATTCGATAGCACACCGTGCACAAGACTAAAGCAAAGCTAAGGTAAAGACAAGGCTAAAGGTACTAAGAAGACCGAACTTTTGGAAGCTACCCTCAAACATTACACAAACATAAAAATATTGTCCCTCAGGGCTTAAGAATATGTTCGGAAGTGCCCGAAAGTTAAAAAAAAATGAATACAAACAATACCTCACTTAAAGGCACCCATGTTTAGAAGCTAAAACTGTTCCCATTGCCTGTACTGACTTGCTGGTCTAGCTGGTTTAATTCAGTAGTTTACATTGCCAGCTATTTTGACGCAATTGCCAATTTCTTTTCTATAATAGAGAAACTGTCAGTTACTGCGCCAAACTTGTTAAATGATCATTTATGCGATGCCAAGTGCTGCAATATTGTAAAGGTACAGGCAACATTTGTTTCTGAAAATTGCAGATTGATAACAGATCCAATATTAGAATTTCAGTCTAACAAAAACCTGTGGTTCATCTTGTTTTATCGCAAATTAACTCGCTGAGAGCCAAATGTGAAATATTAGAGAGTGGTCAGTTTAGAAGCAGTAGATATGTACAGTAGAGCACTTGTAGATCATATCATGGATCCCAGTGTTAGAGAAGCAGTAGAAGAGAATCTAAAAGTTTGCTGCCGCGTGACTTTATCTAAATTGAACTCCATTATGGCAAAAGAAGTTGCTGATGTAATAACCATAAAAGCTTTAGATCATTTATTTGATCCTTATGGGCTAGTTACTAAATCAAGTGTAGGTGACTTAAATCATGCAATGACAACATTTGTACAACTAAATGCATTTAAAACCTGTGGTATTGCTTGTGATTGTGATTTGCTTCTTTGTTACAAAGAGCTTTGTGACATTGTTGAACAGCAAAGCCATGTTGGTAACAATAACAGACTGGATATAGTAACAGCACTCTTGGCATTGAAGGCAAAAGCTGATTCTTATCGCAATTTCTGTGAAAAGTCGCTTCAATGTGTTTGGCTGCCGATGTCAAACGCTGACAGAGAGAGATTTTTCTCTACGTATAACTTAGTTGTGACGGACAACAGAACAAGTATGAAAACCGAAAATATCACAACTTGTTGTATGCTGCATTTTGGCGATGTCTGTTGTGTGATATTTGATTTTATTCACGCTACCTACTATCTGCTAGTTATAAATAAAATAGTTTAATTTGGCAAAAAGGGGTTTTAAAAGTTGAGCTACTCTAGTTACCTGTTACTTTTCATTTTAACCATTGATTTATTACTCATTAATTATTCCCGAAAAAGTATGCTAAATTTATGCGAATTTAAACTAAAAACCCCACAAAACCACTAATTAAAATTATTAATGCGAACTTAATAAATAATTGTCACCACAAAATCTTGCCTCTGCATATAGCTATTGTGGTTACCATCTCACATGAGGAAGGGACGAGGTAAAGAAACCATATAAGGGAACTGGCTGCAAACAGGCAACAGGGATACGAAGGTATCTCTAACAAGGCTTTACCCTACTTAGTAAATTCCATAAAAATGTAGATATTAAAATTCCTAGAATACGGGTCCCTGCCATTTGAGGTCATTCTTAAATCACGAAAGTTTTGGCATACTCATATTTATCTTTAAATGTAGCTAAAACAAACTGATATGTTCCCCAAGGTGTTTCACAAAAGCAATAATAATCTCTGACCCACCCAAAAACTGCAATGATTACAATCTTGTCTGCCTCTTTCAGCTGCTACAATTACACGATGTACAGTCCACATCTTGGATACCATCAGGGCCATGAATGAAATCAGGAACATCAGGCAACTCCCATACAGCACGACAATGAGCCTGTTTAGACTTAGGATACCACTGGTTCTAACGTATGGTCTCAAGTCAGTGGGGAACATCTCACATACCAGCAGATGGAAGAGATAGATTAAACGTCAGATATCTTAAAAGAATCCTTGGAATACCACAGAATTCCAGATCACGACTAGCATATGAACTTACCAGGGAAACGATCTTAATAGAAGACCTGTGATATACACTGCTGCTGCCAGCTACGGAGGAGTACAAGAAACTTCTACAAGACCTACAACAAAAGAAAAGAAATATACCAATGAAATTCTATGCAACCTGCACGATGTTGCCGCAAGACCGGCAATCCATATCTTCCACCACAAAATGTGTTCCAATAAGGCTTCCAATACCCAAGTGCCACCTAAATCTGTATTTTGTATTCTAAAAATACGATTGGTATTATATTCTGAAGTGTAAAAATAGACAAATATCCATGGCTACTTATAGCAAAACCAATTAAGTGCTTTCTGCACGGTGTGTACGCATTCCAACTTTATTATTAATAACGCGGTGTAATTGGAGATGTATTTTCAACAACGCTGCATTAAATAACCTTTTGACAATGATAAAGTAACACAGTTTAAAGAAATGCGTGATCTTATTGTTCATGGAAGGAAAAAGTTACGAGGAGCAGAATGTGCGTTCAGTGTACCAAAATAATCCAATTTACTTAGTTTTGAAAATAAATGTATATTACTTCTTAAAAATATAAATAACATGAAACGAACAGTAAAATGATTACAAGAACGTATGTTTCTTTTAAATATACCTCCTCATTCAAAAGAAATACAGAGAGATTATACATTAAAAAGCCGTATTCCATGTGTGTTTATAATAAGCAGTAACTCATTATATTTCAAAATATTTCAAATCAATTGTAGAATAATTGCAAATACAAAAGAATATTGATATAATGCTCTGATTACACTAGTTGACAAAAATGAACTTTTTTTCTTTCACAAGAATTAAAGTAACATTTTCTAGAAGTATTTTTCTGTGCTGAATTCAAATATAATTTTAGTTTTTCCCCATTAGGCAGGAGTTTTGTGTGATATTGATTTGAATTTTTATAATATTCTAAAAAAAATCTGTAAATAGCTATCTAACTCAAAATTATAACTACTCATTCTGACTTACCTAGAATGCGGTAGGTAGTGATTTTCGGGCACATTTTGTATCTGGAACGTCTCTCTTCTTGGTCCAACAGTAGTCAGCCAGCATATTGGAACTCCACTTGCCTTAGTAACTCTTTTCCATAGTAGACATTTGCTGATGAAAACGCTCGCCGTGCTCATCGCTGACAGCTCCAAGATTTTCGGGGAAGAAGTCTGAGAGTCCAAGAAGTGAATTCTTAAAGACTTGTTCATCCCATAGTTTTATACCACTTTCTTCAGACAAGCAGTCCTTGAAATCACTATGGCGGCCACGATAACTACATATTCGTACTTCTTTTTGGAGTAGATTCCACCCTTTGAGTCTGGAAGTTAAACCTTCAGCTTGCTGTTTAGACAGATTTAAATCCCGAATCAGGTCATTAAGTTCTTTCTGATTGGGAATGTATGTTCTGATGATCAGATTTTGGCTTCATATGTAGGATCATTTTTATTTTCATCTGAAGCATTTTCAGTTTCAGTTACGTCAGAATCAGTTATCACCTAAGGTTGTATCTGCATATACTGGTACAGGGAACTGTTCATTGTGTAAGACAGGTGTTATTGCAGATTGCAAATTCAGATACTTAATTGCATGTTTTGTTTTAGATGTGATTACTGTTATATTTGTCAAACAGAAATAACAATCACTTAAATGATCCTTCGATTCCCCCCAAATCACACGAATTGCAAATGGCATAATATGTGTACCATTTTTCCACCCAGCCAGCAATCCAACACACGAAACACAGCATGTATTTGGTGCCCAGCTCTGATCAAAATCACCAGCCTGACAGCCAAGTAAAGTTGACAACACTTCCTTTCTTGGAAGTGCTGAAAACGGTGTTTTTATAATAACTTCAATTTAAAGGGAGTCGATTAATGACACTAAACAACACTTACTTTTAAATTTTTCCAGAACATGTTTCAGAGACTTTGCCTCCATCCTCAACCGCCCATCGACTGGTTCTCATTGGTGTAGTTGACAGAGGAGACCTATGACAAAATATTGTCAACTACACCAATGAGAAGCAGTCGATGGCCAGCCGAGGAGGGAGGCAAAGTCTCAAACATGTTCCGGAAAAATTTAAAAGTAAGTGTTGTTTAGTGTCATTAATCGACTCCCTTTAAATTTAATTTGACAACCCTTCTTTACAAGTGGGGTCAAATTTTACCTCTGAGACTGGAAGGTCAGCTCCTCACAAATATAGCAGAAACTGTCTACATGATTTACACACTTTCCTGACATGATGAAAAACCAAAGCACTAAAACACTGCATACACAATACACTTTCGAAAAGAAAGGAAGGAACTATTTCACTACTGAAAAAACTCACAGTCAGTTCAATATTGACACATCACACAGCCAGATGAACAGGTCGGTACATATCCAAACATGAATGAACCTACACAGCCTTGTTTTATGGTTCTTCAGCATATTACAAATCATTCCCTTATATAAAGCTTGGATAAAATCACTAAATATGAGGTAAAGTTTCCTATAACAGGTCAAAGAAAGCGCTCACAAAGAAGCTGTGCCTGATGGAAAAATTCTGACTACATATCTGAATTCAGTATGAAAAGGTACACTAGATGCACTAATCAGATTTCTTGTGAGGAACACCTTGTCGACTAGTGTTATTTTTAACTTCGTCGGGTTTTACATACGTCTAAAATTCAGAAGATGAATTTAAAAAAATGACTTCTAAAATGACATTGGCAGCATTTTAGCATCTGAAATTATGGAATAAAATGGGGAATGTCTCATGCTGACATTACCTATGACCATGACCTGGTTCAAAAGTGGTGACTTAGCATCTGGGCGTCTGTAGTTTCTTTAGTGTCTCTGCCCCTTATACACTTCCGGAAGAGAGGTGTAAGGTAGGAGGTTATTACGGATACCATCTCCTCTTCCATCTACAGACTTATACCAGGTGATTCAGATGTGCCTTATGTTTTTTAGAATTTAGGCCACCCATCAAACGGCATGTGAGCCTTAGTGCAGTTTTGCACTTACTAAACTGTATTGCTTGACGTTCTTAGAGAGAGGAATGCGCAAAAATCAGAGGAATAGCTGATTAAGGGACTAAACTTACTGCTCGCTAAAGTACACCTTAAATCATACGACTCCTTTACTGAGAGCGAATTCCGGTTACCAGGCGATTTTACAAACTTTTATTAGAGTATACATAGAAACGTAGTTCAGTAAACGCCTCGGAATAAATGGACCTATCATATGAGTACACTAACAACGTCAACTAAAAATAAAATGACGGATTGCTGTCCTTAGAGCAGGGCTTAGCTGCCAAAAATTAGGAAACAATTAGAGACATGACTCTTCCATCATGGACCTGTACAGTCAAAACAGGGATATTATTAAACAACTGTGTATTTAAATTTTTGCTTAAACTACGTCCCGTGCATCTAAATTAACGTGCACAAGAGCTTTTGCCATCAGTAATAGTATTAAAACACCCCAGAGAATGATTAAAACCGTCCTAAAAGGCTAAATCAAGCACGAACACTCACGAGGTGGACATGGCATAGCACTTCGTATACAAGTGCTGCTATTGAACGCAGAACGTGCTTTCAGTGAAGTCCCAAAATAGCTCAATAGCATTATGACCTCCCCTGTGTCGTAACCCCCAATGACACAGGTTCGAGTCTCAGCATTGTAATTATGTTCTTTATGTTCATCACATCTTGGAAAACTAATTCACAATAATTTAATTTAATTATAAATTATAATTTAATTATATCATAATTTTATTATAATTTAATCATAAAGTGCATTACACAAGAAGATCATCAGTTTGAACACTTGCTTCGTTAGAGGAGTCGTGTTCCATCAAATGTATATAAATAATCCTTATTTTAATTGCACCTATATATATAGGTGTGTTTAAACAACCATCTACGTACTTGTAGTTCACCAATAAAGAAACGTAAAAAATATCATAGAATATAAATAAAACAATTAAAAATAAATATAATAATTTTCAGACAATAATTTGTAAATTGTGAGTATTACATGGTAAAAAGTTAATATACCTATGCAGGAGTTTGAACCACCTGTACAGCAGAAAGATGACGTCATAGTTTTGCGCTAGTGCTAAATGAGCTATTCAGTAACTTGTGAGGTAAACATCCCGTTTAACATATAGTAATCGCTGGTTCCAGTGAAGATTTGCAGACGTGCGAAAGTCAGCTGTCTAGTTACGAATATATTACAGACAATGCCATAACACCATCTACACGGTGTTCATTTTTATTCGTTATTTCCCGGCCTCCGATTTCACCCCTCTTTTCGGTAATAGTGATTGACATTCTAGTGCATACAAATGGACACGGTGTTCATTTTTATCTGTGATTTTACCGCGCAAAACTTGTCGCCACCAATAGCATCGCTGATGGAGCGAATTTATATACGATTCCCCTAGCGGCTTGCGATCGTACTTTATATGCTGACAGTAGCTTTGAGGCCTCCGTCTACCGGCAGGTAAATATATTTTTTGAGAGGTGGGTCTGCCAGCGTAATATAAAGGTGTGTAATTTCGCCTGGAGCATAGATAGGATAAATGTTTTTAAAAAACTATATTTTGAAATGCAATGCACTGCAAAGCTAATTATGCAGTCATAAAAGTATACCATGTGGAATATATGAAATGATAACTCAATTAACACTTATTACACAGTGGACATCTGTTTTTCTGCTATAGTAGACCTGTACGCACATTGCAAATCTGCCATATAAAATAGAAATATTTCAATTTGATCTCAATTTTTTTTTCTATCACCCACAGTTTCCTCACAATGTAAGTTCATTACAAACCGGAAAATTAGCAGAACATGTTCTAGGAATGCAAATTAACTTAGTATTACAATATGTACAAAGATTTTATCCAAGTTTAAACAAGAAAATACCTTTAGTACATAGTCTTATGTGTCCAATATTTTATATTACCTTTCTCTCTTCCCCTTTAACACTGTCTGTATTGCGAGAAAGTATGCTGTCATAACATCATTTATTGCTTCTAGATTGGGACCAGTCAATTTACAGCGTCCAGTGTCTCTCTTTTTGCAGGTAACTGATCCTATATCTCGGAAATGTTTGATGCACCTACTGGTTTTTTAATATGACTCTAGCGTTCCACCACGTAGAGGGTCGCGGGTTCGAGTGCCGCATTGGGCATGGGTGTTTATGTGTATAGTGAATATTTGTGAAACTAAGAAAACGGATAAGAGAATAAACGGAAATAATGAAAAATCGGTTAAAAGCAAAAAAAGAAACGTGTATATATAAAGACATAAGGATACCAACATTAATACACATTTTAATTAAGAGCGAGAATGACCAAAAATTGATATCGTATACTGATAAAACGTAAGACGTTTATGTTTCAAACACAAGTATCTCATATTATTTTAGTTTATTAATGGAAATTAATCATTTCTCCACACTAACCGTATATCGGCTAAGGTATTTGATGGATAGAGTCAACATGAAAAATTCAATGCCATGGCCGGGAGATCCGTGGTTCAAATCCCGGCCATGGCATTGAATTTTTCATGTTGACTCTATCCAACAAGTATCTCAATTTGACGGTACCTGGACATTTTTGACAACAATACGCTCCGAGAGACTTGTCTGAATGCTGGGTAGAGCTGCATAAACTCCTATATGCAGCGGTTTAAATTATATTTAAATATCGCACCAATTTTAATGCCGGTACGAAAGTAGCATTCAACCATGAAGATGCGGTGCTCTTGTGTTCATATCCAGGGGAAGCTAATTGTATTAGTTACCAACAGAACCACACTCAGAGCGCTGTAATCAGCTTATTTTTCCTCGCAAATTACCGCTTCTTCTCCAGTCAACTATGAAGTCATTCTTGCTCTACTAGAGGGCGGGAAATAAATAAAAATGAACGCCGTTTATAAGTAGAACGTTTCTACTCTAGAAGTTAGCACCGTGGATATGAACGCAGAGCACCGCGTCTTCATGGATGAATGGTACTTTCGTACCAGCATTAAATTTTTTGCGACATATAAATATAATTTAAACCGCTGCATAGAGGAATTCATGCAACGCTATTTGGCATTCCGACAAGTCCCTCGGAGCGTAATGTTGTCAAAAGCATCCAAGTGACATCCAATTGACATACATTTGTTTGCAACATAAACGACGGTATTAGGTTTTATCAGTATACCATATAATTTTTGTCATTCTCACGCTTGCTTAAAATGTCTATTAATGTTAGCTTCCTTATATCTTTTAAAACCAATAGATGCATCAATCATTTCCAAAATACAGGACCAATTACTCGCAAAAAGAGAGACACTTGACGCTATAAAATGACTGGTCCCAAACTAGAAGTAATAAATATAATAAAAAATATTATAGATATATAATATAAATAATGTGTTTCTTTCCCGCTTCCGTGGTATGAGGTAGCGTGCGTACCTCACACTCATGAAGTCGTGAGTTGGAATCTTGCTAAGGATGACTTACCTGGATACGGTTTTCCAGGGTTTTCCCTCATCCTACAAAGACGAATATCGGGTAACTGTGAGCTCTGGGGATGCTGGACTCATTTGAGCATCGTATAACCCGTTTCATTCATTAATCTACTCATTCCTCCCTTCCTTCCTTCCTTCCTTCCTTCCTTCCTTCATTCATTCATTCATTCGTCATTCGGTATGACGTGTACTGTTTAAAGGACAAACAAATCTCTTTGTTTAATAAAACGTTTTAAAACTAGTGCTGTTATTAATTTGACATTTCTATATTAAATGATATTAAGTTATATATCTTCCAGAGAAACATGGAATTGAAAGATATTGTTTGTATTTATCGCCACATAATAGTGTTCACATTCATTAAAACAAACTACAACAGTTATTGTATCTACGCACGAGGTGAAATTACGCACCTTTATATTGCGCAGGCAGAACCACCTCTCAAATAGTATATTTACGTACCCATAGAGGGAGGAAAAACTGCTGCTATCACGTCAAATACGATCGCAAGCCGCTAATGGAATAGTATATAAACTCGCTCCATCAGCAATGCTCTTGATAACGTAAACGTTTGCGCGGTAAAATCACAGATAAAAATTAACACCGTGTATAATTGAGAATTTTCAACCAGGTTAGACAGAGAGTCTAATTGGTAACGCATATTTAACATTCCCATGTATTTTCTTTTAAATACAGATGTACTATTTTCAACAAAAGTAAACGATCAACATCACAGACCCAGCAAAGTGGCAGTGCGTTAACGTGTGCCACTCCTTTTGTGAGGTTACTACTCAGATCTCTGTGGACCACTCACCCTGAATTCGGCTTTTGGTAATGTCACTTAACTGAATTCTGGAGTACTTATCTCCGTTAAATGATTTCCTTTCACTCATTTTCCTTCATTTTCATTTAATTTTAAGCTTTAAATGTGCTTTCTTTTTAACGACGTGTTTCAAATCTGTGAGGTAAATTGAAGAATATCATGTCCTCCGAACAGCGAATCAGTTGGCGAAAAACTGCCTGATGCAGATGGAGTATTCTGGGATTTGATTCTTTACAGGCGTTCCTCTGTATCCAAGATTATGCCGGTCTTCATGATGGTCTTCGCTTAAGTCTGTAGTTTTCGGTTTCGTGTCGGAGGGAATTTGTGTTTGTGTCCGCCTCAAGCATTACTGCGTGTGTGCATGTTAGACAGTGAAAGGTGAAGGCAAACGAAAAGTACTACGGAAACCAACAGGGAAAGAAAAGATTAGTACAATTAAGCAAAAAGGAAATTACTGAAAGGGAATCTATGCAATAACTAGTGTAGATGGGGTGGCCCTTCGTGGCAGTCTCACAGATATTGACCGTTTTCTTATACTAAAAATAGTACAAAATCCAGAGGTTCTCGTTGCCCTCAGGAAGCAATCATTGTATAGAGTGGTTAAAAACTTCATAATGTGACAATCAGGTTAATATATGATGCTACATAATGATAAATATATGCTGGCTATTTCCCAATTTCTTTTATATTCTCCATAGTAATTCCAGAGTTTAAGAACGGAGACAAAACTTGTTATGATAATTACTGACCAATTAGTGTAATTCCAATAATAGGCAAGGTATTTGAATCACTATTTTGTAAACATATTGTTGTTTATTTTGAAAAGAGCCTTTTCTTAAATAATGACTAATGACCAATTTGCTTTCAGAAATGGCATAAGTACCGTGAAGGCTGTTACAATCTATCTGAGATAATGTTATGAAAATATTAATAATGATAACATTGTATCAAGTAGATTTTTCGATCTTTCCAGAGCCTTCGATGTCGTCTCTTCTAATATACTTTTAGAGAAGCTCAGTTTTTATGGTTTTCAGGACAAAAGCATTACATTTCTAAATTCTTATTTTAGTAATTGGTCCAATGCAGCTTATTTTAATGGAAGATTATCGGAGTTCAAAACTGTAAATTATGGTGTCCCACAAGGCTCAATTATGGGACCTGTAATTTTTATCAACTTTATTAATGACCTTGCTGTTTCAATTTGTGAGAAAACCCTTACTCCATATCTGTATGCTGATGATTTAGCTATTAAGTTTTTTGATAAAGCTGAAAACACATTAAAACTTAAGTTACCTATTGCAACTTCAGTGATTAACGATTGGTTTAACGCGAACAGTCTAAGTATAAACACAGGTAAAACCACCGATATTCAGTATAAATTTAATACTGGTGTTTCTGGTTCCTGTATAAAATTGTTAGGAATTTATATCGATTCAGACCTTGGCTGGTCAACACATTTCAATTATATATTAAAACAGATCACAACAGGAATTTTCATGCTGAGAATTCTAAGGATCAGTGTTAACAAGGATGTTTTGATGAACGTTTAGTATGCTCATATTTATTCGCATGATAATTATGGTATACTTTTCTGGAATAATAACTCTTTAGCAGCTAAGATATTTATATTACAAAAAAGGCGCTTAGATTAATTTGTGGAGTTCATTAAAAAGAACATTGTAAATCACCTTTTATTCATTTAGGTATTTTAGCGTTGCCATCGATGTATGTGCTGAATTTTTTTTATATGCTAAAAAAATGTTAATAGCTTTATACTTTGCTCTAATGCATATAATTACTCAACACATAATCGTTTGAAATTATATATTGTCACCCAATTATCGGGAAGCACAACAAACGACAGCTGAGTAAGGAACCAGAGGCCGCGCCACGCCCAACTCATTAGTCTCTGTCACTAACTGAGGAGGATGATTAGGGAAATGTCACTTGTCGCTGGCCGTCTCTTTTCCCCCTCCCACTGTCATCTGAAACCTTCGCGTGGATTCACGGAAACCAGAGATCTCTAGAAGACTGTGATATTCCTATTAAAAGGGCTGCAGTGAGTGAATTGAGTCAGTCTGTCAGTCAGTGCTTGACGAGCTAGCGAACGAACGAGAAGACTGTGTACGCGCATCGGAACGGTAACGGACGAATTGGTGTGTGTATGTGTGTGTGTATGTAATTTACGTCCTCCAACGTTAAGTCATATCGGACGGTGACGAATTAGTGAATTGTAATTGTGTGCATTACGTAATTCCGTGTAATTGGCAAGTGTTTAACTGTAAGTCGGTGGAAATAAAGAACATTTTTGAGTGGTGCAATTGGACTTTTCATTTCACGAACCCACAAAGTTATACTGGTGTCAGGAAGCGGGACGACAACATCACCGAACATTACAACCATGGACGCGGCATTGGAAAAGATTTTGGAGAAGATGATGGAAATGAAGGCCGAACTGACCTCGGAAATGAAAGCAGCAAATGACAACCTCGCTGCGAAAAACAGAAGCGGCAAATAACAACCTGTCCGCAAAGCTGGAAGAAATAAAGACGGCTAACGATAACCTCATGGAGAAGATGGAAGAAATGAAGGTTGCGAACGAGGCCCTCGCCGCCAAATTTGGGAAGCAGTTGGCCGCAGTGAGGGAGGACGACGTGGGGCTCAGCAAGCGGATCGGCCAACTGGACGAACGCGTCGGAGACTTGTCAAACCGCGTTAATGAGCCGGAAGGGAAGGCCGACAGAAGCGTCAAGTCCCTGAACGCCATGGTGGAGGACGTCGTCGGCAGGAGGTTGAAGGATTTGAAGGCCGACGCACCGGGACGCGACACAACATCGGCGCGCTTCAAACCTCCCAAATATGACGGTACGTCAACATTTGAGGTCTTCCGCCGCCAGTTCGACACAGTGGCCAAGCACAACAGATTGTCACCGAAGGAGGAGGCCACACAGTTAATAGCCAGCCTCCAGGGACGGGCCGCGGAAGTCCTAAACGCGGTGCAGAGAACGACGGCGCCCAAGGACATCTGGGAGGCCCTGGAGAATCGTTTCGGGAACCACCGCTTAGCCGCAGCGTACCGCAGCCAGCTAAAGGCAAGGTCACAGCAGCCATGGGAGACGCTGCAGGAGTTCGCCCTGGCAGTTGAACAACTTGCTGGCAAGGCCCTAGTCGACCTCCCAGCAGAGTTCGTATCCCGGGAAGCGGCCTACACATTCGTGGACGGGGTACGAGATATGGAGATTCGTCAGCGCCTAATGCTCGGCGATTATAAAACCATCCACGAGGCGCTGACAGCGGCATTAAGGTCGGAGGCGGCCAAGTTAACATCTATCCCGACGTCGAGAACGAGGAGTGTCCACTACGCCGGAGACAGAAGACCTGCTGAGGGACGCCGACGAACACCTAGTGGCCTGTGTTGGGGTGTGGACAGCCCGGACACCTCCAGAGAGACTGCCCACACCAGGAAGAGCAGCCGGAAAACGAGTAAGGGCCGTCGTGGAGAAAGGCACGTCGGCGCCATCACCACCATCCCCTCGAGTGACACTGCGCGCCGTCAGCCGGCGTATGGATGACAGCCTCATCGCGAACGGTTGGTTAAGAGGAAAGCCGTGCCGCGTGCTGGTGAACACTGGGGCAGCCGTGGCCATCATCAGACCTGACGTGGCGAAGGGTTTGCCGACGAGGAAGCCGAGCTGACCATACGAGCTTGTCACGGCATCGGGCGACACCTTGCCTGTGGAGTAGGAGGCCCTGCTAGAACTGCTGTGGGTGTTCGTCGCGAAAGCGGCTGAGGAGGTGATACTTGGATAGGATGCCCTCAGGAGCCATGAGGCAACGGTCAACGCCGGCAAAAAGGTCCTGTGGCTCAACGGAGAAAAGGTTATACTCGGTCAACCCGAAGAGCGCCTTGGAATCTGTAGGGTCATCTTGAACGAAGACGTGGTTGTCCCCCCGAGGAGCGAGATGATGGTGGCGGCGCGACCAGAAGGCCAGAGAGCATGTTGGATCCAGAGGCTGCAGGAGTACGACTTCACCACGGAACATCGTAGAGGGAAGAGCCATGGTATCGCAGACGCCATGTCCCGAAGACCCTGTCCAGAAGGGTGCGGCCAGTGCACAAGAGTGGAGGAGAAGGAGCGTGCCGCAGCAGTCCCAGTAGTCACGGCAATGCCTGCGGATGGCTGGGATAGCACAGGGGGGAGCAGTTGGCGGACACAGACTTGGGGCCACTCTTGAGGGAAGTGGAGGCAGGGATGAGACCAACCTGGAAGGCATCGCACCGAGGAGCGCCACCTACAAGTCGTACTGGGCCCAGTGGGACTCGTAGAAGACCAGAGATGGTGTGCTGTTCCGGGTATGAGAATCACCCGATGGGAAGACGCAGAGAGAACAGTTGGTACTTCCCGGGAGTAAGGTCCCGGAAGTCTTGGAGGAAGTGCACGCCGGTACTTCGGGAGGACACCTGGGAGCGAACCGAACGATTGACAAACTACGGCAGCGCTACTACTGGCTGAGACTCCGAGCAGATGCTGAGAGATGGTGCCGTCAGTGTCACGTGCGCGCCGCGAGTCGTGGTCCCCAGACTAGGAGCCGGAATCGCATGCAGCAGTACAATGTCGGAGCGCCATTCGAACGGCTCGCCGTTGACATTGCTGGACCGTTCCCAGTTTCCGACCGAGGCAACAAGCACCTAATGGTGGTCGT
>CM060950.1:4142008-4159508 GCA_030765055.1 Mantis religiosa | reverse complement strand
GCACTAGTACCGTGTATATCCACGTTTCGCAGCAATGCAGGCTGCTATTCTCTCATGGAGACGATCGTAGAGATGCTGGATGTAGTCCTGTGGAACGGCTTGCCATGCCATTCCCAGCTGGCGCCTCAGTTGGACCAGCGTTCGTGCTGGACGTGCAGACCGCGTGAGACGACGTTTCATCCAGTTCCAAACATGCTCAATGGGGGACAGATCCGGAGATCTTGCTGGCCAGGGTAGTTGAGTTACACCTTCTAGAGCACGTTGGGTGGCACGGGATACATGCGGACTTGCATCGTCCTGTTGGAACAGCAAGTTCCCTTAGCGGTCTAGGAATGGTAGAACGGTGGGTTCGATGAGGATTTGGATGTACCAAGCACTATTCAGTGTCCCCTCGACGATCACCAGAGGTGTACGGTTAGTGTAGGAGATCGCTCCCCACACCATGATGCCGGGTGTTGGCCCTGTGTGCCTCGGTCGTATGCAGTCCTGATTGTGGCGCTCACCTGCACGGCGCCAAACAGGCATACGACCATCATTGGCACCAAGGCAGAAGCGACTCTCATCGCTGAAGACGACACGTCTCCATTCGTACCTCCATTCACGTCTGTCGCGACAACACTGGAGGCGGGCTGCACGATGTTGGGGCGTGAGCGGAAGACGGCCTAACGCTGCACGGGATCGTAGCCCAGCTTCATGGAGACGGTTGCGAATGGTCCTCGCCGATACCCCAGGAGCAACAGTGTCCCTAATTTGCTGGGAAGTGGCGGTGCGGTCCCCTACGACTCTGCGTAGGATCCGACGGTTTTGGCGTGCATCTGTGCGTCGCTGAGGTCCGGTCCCAGGTCGACGGGCACGTGCACCTTCCGCCGACCACTGGCGACAACATCGATGTACTGTGGAGACCTCACGCCCCACGTATTGAGCAATTCGGCGGTACGTCCACCCGGCCTCCCACATGCCCACTACACGCCCTCGCTCAAAGTCCGTCAACTGCACATACGGTTCACGTCCACGCTGTCGCGGCATGCTACCAGTGTTAAAGACTGCGATGGAGCTCCATATGCCACGGTAAACTGGCTGACACTGACCGCGGCGGTGCCCAAACGCTGCGCAGCTAGCGCCATTCGACGGCCAACACCGCGGCTCCTGGTGTGTCCCCGGTGCGGTGCGTGTGATCATTGCTTGTACAGCCCTCTCGCAGTGTCCGGAGCAAGTATGGTGGGTCTGACACACTGGCGTCAATGTGTTCTTATTTCCATTTCCAGGAGTGTATATTCTCCAAATGGCTCGTGCTTTTCCCGGTAAACCCCTTAGAAGTTCTCATAAACACATGAGACAACTACCTTAATGGCGACTTACAACATGTAAATACTTTAAGTCACGGGCTTTGTAGTTAACCACTATTGGGTCAATTAATGGAAATTAATTGTTCTTTTACACTGGCGGTGTGTAGGCTAAAGTATGGATAGATCCCCGGTTCAAATCCCGGCTATGGCATTGAATTTTCAGTCTGACTCTTATCTTTCCATATTTAAGCATACACACGGCCAGTGTGAAAGAAGAATTAATTTCCAATCCCAATATTTGGTAGTAAGCTGACCCCAAACCACGAAGCTTAAAAAGTAATTCATAGATCTTTCTTGCATTGGCGCTAAACAAATACAGGGGTCTATTTTATTTATAGTGTGGTATTAGGAACTAAATAATAAATAAAGGTCAATGGTAGCTGATGGTAGCACTTTACAGCTGTCCCCAACATAATAATATCAAAATAAGATAGCAGAAGGAAATAGGAGGTGTTGCTTGCGGACAACAGACGTCTGCTCAATCAAATTACAGGCCATAAATTGATACGAATTATCCTTGTCCTTTATGGACATTATAGCACAGTAAATTCAAAATATCAATATTTCAAGCGTTTTCAAGGGCATTAGAATACAATCGATCAAGGAAAATGCTAATCGTAAATAATCTTTTGATATTTGTGCCCACTATTTATCCTAATGTACTAAATAAACTTTTCAGTAAGTTTCAATCACCTTCACTATTCCCTTATCAGCATATATTTCTCTAATGGCACAGTCCGGGGCAATTATTTAGCTCAAGTCCTCGGCTGCTTGAAGCAAACTTTATTGCTGAATAGTGTGTTTTTATTTCATTTGCTTATTGAGTGATCAACATCGTTGCTTTACAGGCGATTGATGAAAGTCTGCAATATAACATTAGTTCAACAACTGGCAGATATTGAGTCCTCTATTATATTGAATTGTATGCATGTTATATACCACGTAGGTCAGCTACACCTATTTCTCCTTATCTCTGAAACCCTCAGTTTGTAGTCTAATAACTCAGAAATAAATGAGTGTGCACATGTATACTAAAGCAAACTGGTAGCAGTTATCAACAAGGCATTTAGTATAGATAATGCGATGGGGCATGCTCAAATCTAATAATAATAATAATAATAATAATAATAATAATAATAATAATAATAATAATAATAATAATAATAATAATAATAATAATAATAATAATAATAATAATAATAATAATAATAATAATAATAATAATAATAATAATAATAATAATAATAATAATAATAATAATAATAATAATAATAATAATAATAATAATAATAATAATAATAATAATAATAATAATAATAATAATAATAATAATAATAATAATAATAATAATAATAATAATAATAATAATAATAATAATAATAATAATAATAATAATAATAATAATAATAATAATAATAATAATAATAATAATAATAATAATAATAATAATAATAATAATAATAATAATAATAATAATAATAATAATAATAATAATAATAATAATAATAATAATAATAATAATAATAATAATAATAATAATAATAATAATAATAATAATAATAATAATAATAATAATAATAATAATAATAATAATAATAATAATAATAATAATAATAATAATAATAATAATAATAATAATAATAATAATAATAATAATAATAATAATAATAATAATAATAATAATAATAATAATAATAATAATAATAATAATAATAATAATAATAATAATAATAATAATAATAATAATAATAATAATAATAATAATAATAATAATAATAATAATAATAATAATAATAATAATAATAATAATAATAATAATAATAATAATAATAATAATAATAATAATAATAATAATAATAATAATAATAATAATAATAATAATAATAATAATAATAATAATAATAATAATAATAATAATAATAATAATAATAATAATAATAATAATAATAATAATAATAATAATAATAATAATAATAATAATAATAATAATAATAATAATAATAATAATAATAACTTAAAACAAAGCTTGCTTTAACCCATTCTTCGCATAACCTGCAAATTGCTTTCTTCAATGATATAATAAAATGTTTTCATATTATAAAATATGTAACAAAATAAAAGAAAAATAGTTGTAGCAAAAGACGCATTATGCGGCGTAGCCTTGAGCTCAGGGATGCGTTTCTCGGCAGAGGAGGTGATAATTGGATTGGATGTTCAGATGCCACGACGTCGTGTAAGTTCTACAGGAGGGTAGTGTGACTCGAGAGTAGCCAGGGGCTGTACGGTGTCTTTGATAGAGAATGTGGTACAAATGTCCATTTTCTGTACAGTATGTTTAAGAGAAGTTGCGAAACAGAAAAGTTTGAATAGCAAAAAATGAATATTGAAGAAGATTATAAAATGTTATAAAAGGGAAGTCATAGTCGCTACATGGGTTAGTGCCACTTCGTACACTGTGGCCTGGTGTTGCATTTCGCACAGAGTTTTTTTCTGCGACGTTTCTGAATGCATATTTGTACTCCTAAGAGTGACCCTGTAGCTTCGGACCTCCCCGTTAGATTGTCATGCCAGCCCTTCTTATATACTACACGAAATGCCCGAATTGTATCCGTGAGAGTTTACTTATTCGATTCTAACAAATTACTGTGTACATAGTTTCACATGAATTTCAAGTGTGACAATTGCAACAATATTTCTTAAACTGTTGATAATAATTTATTATTGTGATCATCTGTATCTCAGTATAAACCAATACACTTTAAACAAACAAATTCGTGCTGGGAACAAGGTAGAGAGTGACAAGGTGTGAGTAAGGATACCAGAATGCTGCTAATAGAACAAGTCTTTTTCTCATTTCATTACATATGGACGTTCTTTACTTTATGTTGTTCTCAATATCCTATTCTATTATGTGTATATACACAATATAATATTGCTGAGAGGTCTGTTTATCAAGTTAGAGGATTTTACATATCGCACATTTAGAAAAGGCTTTACTTCCGCTACGTGAGCTACTGTCAGCATATCAGACTTTTGTTTTAAACAGTCAAATTAAAATTATTGTTATTACTTCCAGGTTAATTATAACATTAAAACATTAAAGAATTTTTTCTCTCTGTACCTTCTTTGATCTTTAATGTTTATATCAATAGTTGGACCTCTGCTACATCTATGGAACAGCAGAGATTACATCAAAGTGGATCAAAAATATAGGCATGCAGAGGACAACCAATCCAAGAATGTTACTCTCCACATACAGTATTCTGATGAGTATTCCTTATGGGATCCTCTTTAGCCAAGTCCTCTTCACTATTTCTTTTAGGAATAAAGCACTGCCACATTGCATTAAATAAATAAGTAAATTAATTAATTTCAACTGTTAGATCCCATAAGGGTACTGTGCTTCTTGTGACAGTAATTTTGCTCTGTAGGTAAGCCATACTAAAGAGTGACAGCATTGAAAGGGATGCTCTCCTACACTATTAAGGGTTGACCTAAAACGCTATATACCTAATCATAAGATTTTGACTTCGTACCACATTAATATAACATTAAACACTGAATGCTGGGCACTTAGGACAGATGTTTCTTGGTCCCTCCATAGCTGTCTGTCTCTTGCTCCTGCCTTCATCCTGCAGAAATCAGTCCATCACGTCGTCTGGCATCCCATCCTCCATCTGCCAATCCTGGGGTCCCATATTGCTAGTCTGTGCATCCATCTTTTGTGATCCAGTCTTGGCAAATGTCCTCCCCATTTCCACTTCAGTCTTTCTGTGGTTTTTAGGGCATCCTCAGGCCAGTGCAGTTGAAATGCAGAACTTCCACTTTTCTAGTTAATAGGTTTTGTATACTACTTAAAGATCTATTATACATTAAACCAGTTTATGTTACCACATTCTCAATTTTTGGTCTCATGAAATCAAAATCTAGTCTTGACATGGCATTATAATTCTTCATAAATGTAAGTAAGAAACGTAGCTTTGAAATTTGTTGAACTTTCTTTGCCTGTTAACAGCTGAATTGGGAACTCCTATCTCCTTCCTTTATATGCTAGCCCAAATAAACCGTATTTTCTGATGGTTCCAGAATGTCCTAAAATATTCTGTTACATTCTGGAATAATTTGCAGGATTCCAGATTGTTCCACAAAGTTCTACTACACTCTGGAATAAATTGAAAGTGTCCAAATTATTCTACAATGGATTTATTGATTTAGAAGGTTTTATGTAACGGAAAGCCACAAAAATAAATATATTTCTGCATTAAAGTTTTGATAAATTTATTATTTTTAATTTATTACACAAAGTGTATTTATCTGAAAGTGGACTTGTTTTTGTTTGTTTGTTTGTTTTTGAAAGTTCTAGAAGCAGATTATTATATTCTCTTTTTCACAATATATCACTAGACGTAACTCACATAAAATTCTGAGATACTTTTTAGAATAAAAAAATGCAGCAATATGTGGAATAGCCAAATGAACATTGTTCATAAATATATCGAAATTTAACTGTATTGGAACACCACAGTGAAGTGAAATAATTATGAAATTATTGATGAGTCATATTTATTACACATCAGCTTCACTTACGTGACTATATTGAGGACATGTTTTGCAAACTATCGTTCGCATCATCGGCTCCAATGTAACTTTTGCTCATGCTTGCTCTATGGCTGAAGCAATTTTATAATTATTGCATTGCTGGTAACTTGAGAAGCACTACTTAAGTTATGATGATATTAACACAGAGTTTAACATTATGTTAAAGGTGATATTGTTCGAAGTAACAGAATTTGTATTAACTTTGATGTTAAATCACTGTTAAAATATAACATCAGTTGATGAAGCCAGCCCTTAATGTTCTTGCTGGTGATAGTAATGATTTGGTCTCATACTTTCAAAATCCATCTGCTATACAGTAGTGACTAAAAGCTCAGTAGTTTTGCAAAACAACTATGAGGAACTACACAGAAGGTGCATCAAATCAAACATCGAGGAATCTGGTCCAAAACACAGTGCTAAGAAAGAAATAAAACTGAAAACACTGAAAGTTTGTTAATGCAGACAGATCCTAGAAGATTTCAAAATTTTGCCTTTTGTGCCTAGGTCCAAACCCATGTACAGAAACTTTAGATTCCCAAAATAGAATAATCACTCAGGATCTAGTTTTGGTGATAGTTGCTGGTATGCATCAACAAAGGATAAGTCAATTTATTTGATTGAGGAATTTCAGACACTTACAGTTATTCAGTTCCTGGATACTCAGATAAAGGGCTTAAGCTAAACCCATGAGGCTAGGCTTACATGGACAATATGTTTACTATGCTTTGTTCTATATGACATTTTCAATCTACTCGCAAAGTCAAGGGGAAAACCTGAACCTATCCAAAGGCTTGTGATAGTTGAAATCGTGGACTGTGTGTGCCTCTCACAAGAAATACTTAGGCTATAAATATCTCAAACTGATAAAACGCATACATTAACCGCAAATAATTAAAAGTTTAGGTAACCCTTCCAAATTAGATTTTAAATATTGGAGAAACTAGATTTAAAATTTAATATGAATTTGCAGTTCTTAGAAAGTAATAACATATTAACAACTGCTCAAACAGGATTCAGACAACACTTATCTACTAAAGAAAATACAATTCAACTATCCCAAGATGTCAAAGAATCTTTATACAAAAATCAAGATATGCTATCAGTTTTCATTGATTTTGAAAAAGCATATGATTCAGTATGGAGGCATAAACTACTTGAGGAACTTTCAAAACTGGGCATTCAAGATAACATGTTAAATTGGATCACTCAATTTCTCTCTCAACGTTTCTGTGCTACAAAATACAATGACAGTACACCAAATTCCGACAAATAAAAATGGGCCTACCACAAGGTGCAGTACTGCGTACAACATTGTTCAGCATCTACATCAATGATCTTTCCGCGGCTGTAGCAAACACAGATATAAAGACAGCTCTTTTTACAGATGACATGATCATGTGGACATCTTCCCAACAAATAGAGAAATCAAAACTTTCAATGGAAAAGGCCCTGATACTATTGGAAAAGTGGACTGACAACAATTTGATGAAAATAAATACTGATAAAACAACATTCCAAACATTCAGCTTAAAAAAGATAATCCCTAAACTAAATCTGCAGTTCAAGAAAACAAACCTGAAACATGATATGAAAAAAAAAATATTTAGGAACATTTTTTGATTCAAAATTATCTTGGAGACATCATAATGAAGCAGTAGTAAACAAAACAACAAAAAGAATTTCAATTTTGAAAAGATTAGCTGGAGTCAAGTAGGGCAGTAATCAGGATCTCTGAACACCAGATACAAAACATGCATCAAGCCAATACTCCTTTATAATGTAGATGTAATACTTACAGCAAACACTTCTAACATAAATCACCTAGAAGTATGCCAAAATCAGGCCCTGCGACTAATAACTGGTTCAGCAAAATCAACTCCAATCACGGCTATGCAAGCTGTAACTCGGAACTATCTAATACATCTAACTTTAGAGGAACAGGAACTAATACAACATGAAAAAATGTTGCGATTAAAAACAACAAAATGGGAGAAAAGATTACTATAACCAAACAAGTTGAAAACACAAAGAAGTTTCCTACACAAAGTTACGGAATTAAAAACAGATCTGAATCTTCCCAATTCTAAAGAAAACATTTTAATCAAAGAAAACCCACTGACTTTTGAACCAATTAATATTCAATGAGATTTATAACAAAGAGTTACAAAATCTGAAAATCCCAAACCTGTACTTAAAGCACTAGCATTAGAAACTGTGAACAATAGATACCCACCTGAAGAATGGTTACATATCTACACAGAGGGATCTAACTTGGACAACAACTCAGGAGCAGGAATTAAGTGTGCACTGTTCTCATTCTATTAACCAGCAGGATACCACACAACAAATTTTGATGCAGAAGTAACAGCTATTCATATTTCACTCCAACAACTTCTATACAGAATAGATAAATTCAAAAATGCTGTCATACTTTCTGATTCTAAAGCAGCATTATGTGCAATAAGTGCATGTAAAATGAGGTCAATCCAAATTAAAGAATATCACAAAATGATCCAACAACTTCAAAAACTACTGAAAAGAATTATATTACAGTGGATACCTGCACATTGTGGAATTGCTGGAAATGAATCAACTGATTTTCTAGCAAAAGAGGTGCAAGTTTAATTCAGAACCGAAGTAAAAACTTAACCTTTACATCCATAAAAAGATTAATCAAAAACAAATATAAAAACAAACAAAACAATCAATATCTATCAAAGCCAAAGATAAAAAAATGGAACATTTTAATTAAAAATCCAGAAATTATTCCGGAAATCCCACGTAAAGCGGCAGTTGCACATTTTAGATTACTTATGGAACATGATTATATGGCCAAACACTTACACAGAATAGGAATTCATACAAGTCCAAATTGTCCTCTGTGCAACAAAGAAGAGGAAATGACTGAAGAATATTTTTAAACTGTGAAGCTCTACCTGCCGGACCCAATACACTGAAATACTGGAGAGCAAGAGAGCTAATGGCTTCATTGTCAAAGCCTAGCATTTGAAAACAACAACAACCACAATTACTATGAACCATATTTGTTTTCACTTACCAAGTAAACCACTTAATCCAGAATTTGATGACATATTTTTGTACTAACTTAACAACGAAATTATAAAAATGATTACATTTCAGTATTTAAAATCTAGAAAATATGGGAAAACAAAGGAAGCATATTAGGTTATAAATTAATAACATAATACATTCCTTGTAAACAATGATTTGCCAATAACCTCTTTATTTAGATGCAGTTATACTGTCTCTAATTTAGATATGCTCAACTCACAGGTTCCTATCACGCTTAAGAAAATAATGAATACTTTTTTAATATTTTAAAACATACTCTCAACATCTTACTGAATTATCCATTTATACATTATCCATTTATATATTGGCTTCAGCATTTTATATCTTCAAACAATTTTTTAAGGTATAAGCATTTATATATTGTTAGACCTCCTTTATGTATTTTAACTTCAGTTCATCATTATTCATACTGTCCCATTCTAAAAATATTGGATTGGACTGGTCTATGCTATGGAAAGATTTCGGAACGGAAACTTGGTTTATTGTACCTATGTCCCCAAGTGGGGCACGCTGGAGAGGAAGGAGACAAAAGGTAATGTGACTTTGTGGGTGTGTGAAATGAAAAGTCCAATTACACCACTCAAAAATGTTCATTATTTCCACCGACTTACAGTTCAACTCTTGCCAATTACACAGAATTACGTAATGCACACAATTCCGATTCACCAGTTCGTCCGTTACAATTTCTCTTGCACTCGTAATTACGTACAATCCTCCGATGCACTAACACAGTCTTCTCGTCGTACACTAGCACTGCATTCTTACGCCAAGAACTGACTGACTTGCCCGACGTTTTGCTTATATAGGGTCAGTTAGCCGATCTGGAAGGTTCTAGATTAGATGAAACATCCCGTAAGTTCGAGAACACAGGTGGAACAGAAAGACACGGCGCAGTGATGTTTTTTTTCCCAGCCAACCCTTCTTACCGCCACAAGACAAATGAGGGGGGCGTGGCGAGCGCCGATCGTCCCGTGCTTGCCCGCTCTATAGTGTTCCGACGTTCGGGTGACACTGCTCCCTCCTCAAAGCTGGTCGTCCCGAACAGCACCATCGTAGCGTGCCAGGCGATCCAGGTGTACCACCAACATCTTCCCTCGGGGAACATTTTGGATGCGGTAGACCACGTCGTTAATCCTCTTCACCATGCGGTACGGTCATTGCCATTGCTGCTGGAGCTTCGGGCAGCGTACCTTGGTCCGGGTAGGACGGTACAACCAGATCAGGTCACCTTGCTGGAACCCTTGGCTGTTGGCTTGCCTGTCATACCTGGTCTTCATGCGGTCGCTCACCTTCTGGATGTTCTGGCGAGCCATCTCGTGCATGTCGTGGAGATGGTCCACCAAGTTCTCCACATACTCGGTCGCTGGCTGTCTCGCTTCCGGAGGGCTTCCAAAAGCCAGGTCACAAGGGAGGCGTAACTCTCGGCCGAACATTAAACTGGCTGGCATCATCCCAGTTGTGTCGTGTGTAGACGAGCGGTAGGCCAACAAGAACAGTGGCACCTTGACGTCCCAGTCTCGCTGATGGCTGGCCACGACCTTCCTCAGGTGTCCCTCTAAGGTCTTGATGTATCTTTCGACCATGCCATCCGACTGGGGATGTAGAGGAGTCGTGCGGGTCTTGTTCACCCCAAGCTTTTGTAGTGCCTCCTTCATTAGGTTGGACTCAATGTTGGTACCCTGGTCACTGTGTAGCTCTAACGGCACCCCAAATCGACAGAACACTTGCTCCACGAGGCAGTCTGTGATTCTCTTTGCCTCTTGGTTTGGAATGGCATACACCTCCGGCCACTTGGTGAAGTAGTCCACGACCACCATTAGGTACTTGTTGCCTCGGTCGGAAACTGGGAACGGTCCAGCAATGTCAACGGCGATCCGTTCGAATGGCGCTCCGACGTTGTACTGCTGCATGCGACCCCGGCTCCTAGTCTGGGGGCCGCGACTCGCCGCGCACACGTGACACTGACGGCACCATCTCTCAGCATCTGCTCGGAGCCTCAGCTCGTAGTAGCGCTGCCGTAGTTAGTCAATCGTTCGGTTCGCTCCCAGGTGTCCTCCTGAAGCACCGGCGTGCACTTCCTCCAAAACTTCCGGACCTTACTCCGGGGAAGTACCAACTGTTCTCTCTGCGTCTTCCCATCGGGTGACTCCCATACCCGGAACAGCACGCCCTCTCTGGTCTTCAGTGAGTCCCATTGGGCCCAGTAGGACTTGTAGGTGGCGCTCCTCGGTGCGATGTCCTCCCAGGTTGGTCTCGTCCCTGCCTCCACTTCACTCAAGAGTGGCCCCAAGTCTGCGTCCGCCAGCTGCTCCCTCCTCAGGCCCGCGCTATCCCAGCCGTCCGCAGGCACTGCCGTGACTACTCGGACTGCTGCGGCACGCTCCTTCTCCTCCACTCTTGTGCACTGGCCGCACTCTTCTGGACAGGGTGCTCGGGACATGGCGTCAGCGCTACCGTGGCTCTTCCCTCTACGATGTTCCGAGGTGAAGTCGTACTCCTGCAGCCTCTGTACCCAACCCTCCTGCAGCCTCTGTACCCAACCTGCTCTCTGGCCTTCTGGTCGCGCCATCGCCATCACCTCGCTCCTCACGGGAACAACCACGTCTTCGTTCAAGACGACGCTGCAGATTCCAAGACGCTCTTCGGGCTGACGGAGTATAACCTCTTCTCCGTTGAGCCGCAGGACCTTCTTGCCGACGTTGACCGTCTCCTCGTGACTCCTGGGGGCATCCAGTCCCAGAATCACCTCCTCAGCTACCTTCGCGACGAACACCCACAGACGCACGGCACTCCACCCCAAGTTCATCTCCAGCAGGGCCTCCTTCTCCACAGGCAAGGTGTCGCCCGATGCCGTGACAAGCTCGTATGGTCGGCTCGGCTTCCTCGTCGGCAAACCCTTCGCCACGTCAGGTCTGATGATGGTCACGGCTGCCCCAGTGTCCACCAGCACGCGGCACGGCTTTCCTCTTACCCAACCGTCCGCAATGAGGCTGTCATCCATACGCCGTCTGATGGCGCGCAGTGTCACTCGAGGGGATGGTGGTAATGGCGCCGACGTGCCACTCTCCACGCCGGGCCTTACTCGTTCTTCCAGCTGCTCTTCCTGGTGTGGGCAGTCTCTCTGCAGGTGTCCGGGCTGTCCACGCCCCCATCACAGGCCACTAGGTTTTCGCCGGCGTCCCTCGGCTGGTCTTCTGTCTCCGGCGTAGCGGACACTCCTCGATCTCGACGTCGGGATAGATGTTACTTTGGCCGCCTCCATCCTTAATGCCGCTGTCAGCGCCTCGTGGATTGTTTTATAATCGCCGAGCATTAGGCGCTGACGGATCTACGTGTCCCGTACCCCGTCGACAAAATTGTAGGCGGCTTCCCGGGATACGAACTCCAGTGGCAGGTCAACCAAGGCCTTGCTAGCCAGCTGCTCAATCGCTATGGCGAACTCCTGCAGCGTCTCCCCCGGCTGCTGTGACCTTGCCTTTAGCTGGCTGCGGTATGCTGCGGCTAAGCGGTGGTTCCCGCAGCGATTCTCCAGGGCCTCCCAGATGTCCTTGGGCGCCGGCGTTGTCTGCACCGCGTTTACGACTTCCGCGGCCGTCCCTGGAGGTTGGCTATAAATTGTGTGGCCTCCTCCTCCGGGGACCATCTGTTGTGCTTCGCCACTGTGTCGAACTGGCGGCGGAAGACCTCAAATATTGACGCGCCGTCATATTTCGGAGGTTTGACGCGCGCCGATGTTGTGTCGCATCCCGGTGCGTCGGCCTTCAAAGCCTTCAGTCTCATGCCGACGACGTCCTCTACCATGGCGTTCAGGGACTTGACGCTGCTGTCGGCCTTTCCCTCCAGGTTGTTTACGCGGTTCGCGAGGTCTTCGACGTCTTCAACCATGGCGTTCAGGAACTTGGCGTTATTGTCGGCCTTTTCCTCTAGATCATTGAAGCGGTTTGCCAGGTCCTCGACGCGCTCGTCCACTTGGCCCATCCACTTGCCCAGCTCCGTCACGTTATCCCTCACGCCGGCCAACTGTTCCTGAAATTTGGCGGCGAGGACCCCGTTCGCCTCCTTCATTTCCCTGGTCAGTTCGGCCATCTTTGCGGTCATTGTCGTGGCCAAGTTGTTGTTTGTAGTCTCCAGCTTCGCGGCCAGGCTGTTATTTGCCGCTTCCGTTTTTGCAGCGAGGTTTTCATTTGCCGTCTTCATTTCCTTCAACTCTGCGGCCAAGTTGTTATTTGCCGCCTCCGACTTCGCTGCTAATTCGTTCATCTTCTGCAAAAGCATTTCCAGTGCCGATTCCATGGCCATAATGTTCGGTGATGTTGTTGTCCCGCTTCCTGACACCAGTGTGACTTTGTGGGTTCGTGAAATGAAAAGTCCAATTGCACCACTCAAAAATGTTCTTTATTGCCACAGACTTACAGCTAAACTCTTGCCAATTACACAGAATTACGTAATGCACACAATTACGATTCACCAGTTCGTCCGTTACAATTTCACTTGCACTCGTAATTGCGTACAATCCTCCGATGCACTCACACAGTCTTCTCGTCGTGCACTAGCACTGCATTCTTACGCCAAGAACTGGCTGACTGACTTGCCCGACGTGTTGCTTATATAGGGTCAGCTAGCCGATCTGGAAGGTTCTAGATTAGATGAAATATCCCGTAAGTTCGAGAACACAGGTGGAACAGAAAGAGACGGCGCAGTGATGTTTTTTTCCCAGCCACCCCTTGTTACCGCCACAAGACAGATGAGGGGGGCGTGGCAGCGCCGATCGTCCCGTGCTTGCCCGCTCTATAGGGTGTTCCGACGTTCGGGTGACAGTAACCATCCCAAAGAGCCATTAGTGTGCAGAGGGCAGGGTTCCTACAGTTGAGCAGTTGGAAAGTCCTCAGCAGGCCTTCCACCCACCCACCATGGTCCTGAAATGAACTACCAGGCCAACCCACAGACCATCCCCTCGGTGGTGGAAATGTTTACCAGGAGTATATCATCCTGACATGCAATGCCGAGACACCTGCTGACACTTCTAACTTGAAGGAGACGACCACATGAGACATGATGTAAAATGATAATGGAGATGAAATGGACATGAAATTTGGGAGATGTAATTAAGCTACCTTGTATTGGCCTAGCAACGAGGTAAACTCCTGAGAAAAGTTCATATGTCAGGAATCCAACTCAGACTTCCCAAATGTGGGCCGCAGATGAAATCCCTGGAGCTACCCCGCTCAGCTTCTAAAAGTATTAATGCTTTATATTATGTTCTATATTCATACATTCAACATTAGTGCAAACTGAAATATCAATTTTGGTTGCAATAAGCATGTGTGGCCTTCAGAGAACAAGCACTTCACCACTTCATGCGTGCAAATTTTGCTTTTCCTTACAAATTTCTTTTGCAAGTATACAGCACTGTGAAGTATAGTAAAATTAAATAATTTCCTTTAGAAAATATCACACTGTTGTAATGAAAGTGGTTTAAGCGATTGAAAATTTATGAGATAAAATAATTTCTTAAACTAACACATTTTACCACTCTCTCCAGGTCTAAGAAATGAAAATATGAAAGTGTTTAATACATAAAAGCAGAAGCTAATAACAGTGAAGTGATACAAATTATTGTATGTTACTGTAATATGAAAGTATTTATTTTTCATATGTGAAACAGGTTATATCTTAATTCTTATTTATCTACAGAACTATTATATCCGTGCTACACGTACATAGCCTATTCTCAATGTGCATGTAGCATTGCCACCTATAAGAATAGATGTACAAGTAACACTGCCACCTGATGAGTTCCATCTTGATGTTTAAAAAGGTATAATGTTACGCAACATTTCAGGTTTTTGGCAGTGCTAGTAAAGGTGACTTAATTTAAAAAAATATAGCACCACTTCTACCTTCATTACAAGCATCTTCACATTTAGCCCCACAAAGAATGCCCACGAGCTGCACTGGCTTGAACTTTTTCCCTTGCTAAACCAGCACTCGGATATTCAAATAACTAGTGAAGTCAGTCCCAATTCTATAAAAGTTGTACTTACTGGTACCTCAGCATACTGTTATGTTTTCTGGTTTTCTACTTTAAGAAGCTATTTTTCTTATGCTTCAGAAATTACAAAATAAAATAAACTGAAAAGGCATACTACTATATTATATTATGCGAACTAGTAAACCACTTCGTCCAGGTCTGTGGTGTAGTGGGCTAGAGCATTATGCTTTGGTTCCTTGGCATTAAAGGTACCTGGCTTCGATCCCACCCCAGGGGGTTGCAGATTTTAGGACCCAGGTATAGAACTGGTGCCCAATCAGCATTATGAGGAACTTGAAGATCTGATAGGTAGCAAACCTTTTTCTAGAAAGCCAACATTTTCAGTTGGAGGTACGTGATGATGCTAACATCACCTCCTTATATCAGATGAATGATTGCGCACCTCTATGTTGCAAATCTGGGTGTGAGGCCATTGGCCAGCTCTGGCCAAATCTGATGTGGCTGTTATGCCATGTATTATTATGAAAGCCACTTTAGTCCTGCCTGGATTAAGCACTAACTTGACTATTTTGAATCTCAAACTTCATTATGCATTTACATTTTCCTATAATTTTCATTTTCATTATGTACATTTGTTTATTTCTTTGTTGACTAAACATTGTGAACAAAGTTCAGAGACATTGAAAACATCATAGATTTATGGCAAATGGATACTGTAATACACCCACCACCACCACTAGACTGTTACTTTATTTTTTTATATACATGTCTTATGTAAGTATTAACGAATGAAAATTTGTAAATCATTACCATTTTTGGCATTAACCTCAGAACACACTTTGCAGGAAGTCAATAATAATGTAGATCATCAAATCACTGTTGCATGCAATATGCTCTATTTATTTAAAACATACCTGTAGAATAGGATATTAGAGAATTGCTTCATATTATATGGGCAGTGAACATATAAGAATAACCTAAAGCATTTCTTGAAGACTTAATGCTGAGTTGGATTACTTAATAGTTTTAGGTACCATTGAAGATCAACTGGTATGCTTACAATGTAAATTAGGGTAATTTTATTCTGTTTGCTTAGATAAATGTTCCCTCATTAATTAACCAACTTATTAATAGTGTCATAAAGCTTCACGCCATTTCTTAGAAGCATATCTGTTTACCTGAAATCAAAGTTAATACGTTAAATCCAGAATAATTTGAAGTTTTAGTTATAGGAAGAAAGTATTCATACACTTATTTGTGTTGCTTAATTTTTTACTGGATGGATTTTGTTTCTTAATTTATGTCCAGCAATGTTAAGTCATATTGGACAATGAATGAAAATGGTGCTCAAATGAGCCCAGGTTCCACAGAGCTTAGTGTTACCCGACATTCATCTTTCAGCACCTCAGGAAAAAACTTCATCCAGGTAACTCAACCTGACCGACATTTCAATTCGGCGCCTCTTAAACATCAGGCAGATATGCTACCCTTTACGCTATCAAGGCGAGCTTACTGGATGGAAGACTACAACTTTATTCCTGAATGTTAGGCATGTTATTACAGATGTTTCCACTGTTTTTTCACGTTTGGTGAATTTGAATTTTATTTATTGTTCTTGAAGTAACATCCTCCATTGCATGTCATATTGAACAATGAATGAAATGGATGACATGATGCTCAAATGAGCCCAGGGTCCATAAAGTTGAGAGTTACCTGACATTTGTCTTTCAGGATAAGGAAAAACTCTGTTCAAACTCAGGACCTCTTAAATGTGAGGGAGACATGCCACCACTATGATACAGAGATGGGCAATTTGAAATATCATGAACATTACCCCTATTATAAGAAATTTCATCTAGCAACAAATTCACTAATTTTTATTAACATTTATTTTAATGAATATCAGAATCAAATGCTTGAGAAGGTTGCCTGAGGTAATCAGCGTGAAGTAAACAAAGTAGACAGGAATCACATATTTATTGGCAAGCTATTGAATGAAAAACAGTAAAGAGACAATACAAGAGCATTTCTGTACCAAGCATCCCTTTGAACTGATCATTGGGTATTATAATAATATCACAGGAAACTTGAATAATAAAATTACAGTTAATTAAAAATTATCCTGGAACTTAAGTATTTCTGAAGTATCAATTTTGCAACAAATTTGCATTATTGTATTATGAAGACATTGGAACTGGATCTGTTTACTATGAATTGAGTGTATGAATGAGAGTGAGTCACCCATGCAGCCAGATCTAATGCTCGTTTCAGTAACTGCCAGTGGTAGCTATTATGTATGGCTGAGTAACGAGACAGCACTATGTATTTTAGATGAACCTGCAGTGAGAGGTATTGTGCATGGGAGAGTTATGTAGCAACTTCATTTTACATGAAAATCAAATGTGTGATGTTTAACATCTACTTTTGCTACATGCAGCACTGCAAGCGGTGACACTGATGAGACATGAGC
>CM060950.1:4124508-4137008 GCA_030765055.1 Mantis religiosa | reverse complement strand
TCGGAATCCTTAATGTCTGTTCTGTAATAATGGGTCAGCATTATACTCCTAAGAAACAGCCGAGAGACTGTAGCACATGTTTTGTTACAATGCTGCATGGTTTCTACGAGTCCACACTCAATGTTTTATTATACTTCTAAGAAACAGACGATAGATGTAGTATTTGTTTTACAGTGCTGTATGGTTTCTATGAGTCACATGCTCAATGTTTCATTATCCAACAGCTGATTGTTACATAGTTGTAACAAAGCACAATAAGCTCAGATTCAGGTTTTGTAGATAATTTGTCCCTTGCTGAAATAAAAACAGAAAATAATTATAGAGAAACAAAGGAAAAGGTTAGCACATTCATGTTGTGGAAGGTGAATACAAGAAAGTAGCCAATAGTATCTGATCTTTTGTGTTTCATATTCTGCAACAGGAGTTTCTATACCAGACAAATGTTACATTATTTTCTGATGCATGCAGTGGCCAAAAGAGGAATCAGACTGTGGTTAGATTTTTCCTGTACATTTCTGTGACATTGGGAATCACCGTTGGACATGTTTTTCCTGTTTGGGGGCAAAATTACTGCCACTGCAATCAAAATTTTGCTGCATATTCACAAAAGATTATGAAAACAGAAGTCATTGAGACACATAGCGATTACATCAACATGATAAAAACTGCTAAGGAGCCTTCCTTCATTGACCTTAAGGGAATTGTGTTAGATTATGATAAAGGACTAAGGCAGAGTAATTAGTTGACACCTCTGAGTAAAGGACTTAACCTTTCCAAGTCGTGAATGATATCCTACAAGCCTGATGGTACTTTAGTTGTTCAAGAAAAGTACTCTAACATTGGATTATTAAAAACATACAAGGATCTATTTCAGCACTTCAATTTCCTCAAGATGTTACGTGGACAACCTTTCGATCCCCGGAACTACAAATTCATACGCCCCTAAAATTGTAACAAAACCATGGGCATAACATTCGAGTACCTACACCACAATGCTGCAGGTTGCTTGCTACCGGAGCAAATAAAAAATTTCATTTACTTAAAATTTATCGAAACTTAGGTGTTCCAACAAAAGGAGTATTACTAATATAGTACACTCGGATTAACATTGAAAACACAAAGTGTGAAGGCAAAACCGTGGATATACTACCATTTTTAAAGGTTTCCGCTCTCGCAAACTGCTATATGTTCGTGAAATATTCTCATAATATACATTGTGCGTAAGGTTTTTCATAATGCAGGAGAAACCAATAATAACTAAGACATATCCAACTGAGATAGGCAAACTGGGTGAGGAGTTGTTAAGTAATTACACATGCTCATTAAACGTCTAAGAAATTCCACGTAGAGACCCCTTGACGGCGAGCTATGGCACTTCATTTCTGAACAAATAGCACCTCTCCTAGCGGCAAATTCATGAAATAACTCGCGTCTCCTGGGTCCTGAGACATTCTTTCGTCCCGCTTTACACATAGAGAGATAGGTACCACAGAGGTGAAGCCGCGATAGGAGAAACGGCAACAAGAGATTTTAGTTTGCACCCGAAAATGGAGGCGTTCGCGTACTGGATCACGAATGCGATTGGCTGATTCAGGATATGCTACAACTTTTAAATTTGTAGTGTTTCAATATTCTGGGGCTTGGCCATCTTGAAAATTTCAGTGTGGAAGAAGAATTGTTGTATGTTCCTGTTGATAAAAGAGCTTTTGATAAATAATCGCGTGATCTTCGCTATTTATCCAGGTACAGAGAAATGAGAATAATCAGATATTTGTGCTTAAAATTGTCATTATTATTTGAGCTCTACTGTTAATAGCTTTTGTACTTTAAGATCCTATAACATGTTATTCAGTAGATTGCTGTGAAAACATAAAAGCTTATTGGCATTATGTTACTTTGATTTGATTTTCAGATACAAAACTCAAGAACTTCATTGAATTTCGTTGGAGATTTCAATCATATTCCGTCACTTGCTAACTTTACCCAGAAGTTAACATACGCCAGTGAGAATCTCATGTTACTTTTACAAAACTACAGCAATCAGTTTTATGAATTTCTGGATAATTTGGCCATATTAGTTCTCTGGAGGAACATTTTTATCTCAAATTTCAAAGTGCCAGATAGCACAAGACTATGTGCAAAACATGGAATGCACATAAGTAATAGGTGTCCCATTTCTAATTTATAAATACATTAAATATAAGAAAAATAACATTTATGAAAAAAGGACGGTTGCCACAGGGCATGAAAGAAAGTTGAAAGTATTCAGATCTGTATAATTTCAATCCTTCTTTTGTATTTATTTTGTTGACCAGTTAAGAGGTAGTTGTTTTTATATTAGGTTCCAGATTTTTAAATGCATAACGATTTGAGATTAATTTATTTAGGCAGTTATAGAAGCAGTTAATTGCCTAATTAAAGTTATTTCTTCAAATGTAGCAATTAACACTTGCTTTTATTTTTAATGTGCTTAGATAATATTTACAGTTTCTGGATGACTAGTAATTAATATTAAACTAATCTTTTGCCTAATAGCAGTCATTTCTCTCAAACTGTTCAATGATATGGTATAGTGTAATACTGTGTTTACATTAATATAATTGTTTTTGTACGTTTATTTGGGTATGTCATTACGTGTTTGAAGTTCTTCTGTTCTTCTCAAAGGTCTGTCCTTAACCTTAGGTAAATGCCAGGTAATGCCTGAGGCAACTAACCTCATTAATATTGATAATGTAATATGCTTAATTCGTGGCTAAAGTGCTCTAACTTTACTCACGTTATTCATCACTTTAAACCTTTCAGCAATCATTACAGTATTCTTACAAAATGTTATGTTACAACTTATTTGTAAATTATTGAAGTTTATCATTTCTGACATTTCACTTTCTGCAACAGCTGCAGTTTGAGGTTAGTGTCTTTGCTTTAAAATGAAAAAGTTTACTCATGTTATACATACGACTTACAAATGTATGTAATATTACACAGAATATTTTTAAAACGTTTCTTTTTAATTAAATGAATTAGTCATGTTGCATCACTTTTAAGTGTTTTGAGTTACAGCTACAGTGTTGTGCTATAGATTCTTTGTAATTTATTTAGATGAATTACTTATGTTATTTAAGCAAACGATAAATTAATTTTTATGCTAATGAGCCAGAATAATAAAAGAAAGCAGTAACTGCCAAAACAATGTTATTATTAAAATTTTCCTGTCAAATACAACATCCTATTGTTAATTCCTTGAAAGTTCGTACAAAATTTTGAAGTAATTGAAGTAGAAAATAATGTAAAGGTGGTATTCAGGTGATTTATAAAACGACCAAAACCGGTAAGTGGACCCTTCAGTTTATACTCTAAACGGTTTTATTGATGAAATTCAAAACTGTCTTTTCTATGTCTTCTGTGATGAAACCCAATATATAACTACTTTAGCTGCCAAAGCTATGCTACCGCAGCTGGTTCTCTCGTGGAACACCCATTTGGCAATGTACCTCTCTATAAGTCAATAAATTCTTACTGCAGTTTTCTGAAATACAGCAGGACATCTTAGTACGTTCATATCTCGACCATGGAACGTCAGAAAACGATCAAAGTACCTATAGATACGTGGACACAACAGCATGTACTCTAAAAGGTTTTAACGGTGAAATTCAAAACCCGTAAAGCTGAGTGTCTTTTCTGGATCCTTCGTAATGATACAAAATCTACAACTGCCACAACGGTGAAGCCTATGCGACGCCTGGTTTTAGACTCGTGAAGCACCCACCTGGCGAGGTACATACCTCTCTATATATTATGCTGTCTTTCTGCAGCTTCGAAAATAAAAGCTGGCATTTTTGTACGTCTATATCTCGACCAAGATGCGTAATAAATGTGTCAAATTCAGAATGTCGATCCTTCTGCATTGTTGTAAAATGTTTTAATGAAGAAATTTAAAACGATTATTCCCTAATAACTTCACTCGCGCCTGTGCAGTGAAACCAATCTTTAATGTTGGCAAAATTAATTTTTATTGCTGACTTTCTTCCCTGATCTTTTATAATAAATACCATTTACTCATTTCTTAAAATGGACATATTCGTCGTTTGTCCCTCCTGTTACTCTCCGTCCATTGTAAAGTATAGTCGTGTTGCTCTTTATCTGAGTTGCTGACAGAAACAAAGCAAAATTAACCTTTACTTCCTGAGTAACAAATTGAAAGAGATCGTCACATTGACTTGGAAATGCATCTACCCATATGTTTGTTTACTTAAATAGTATATGGAAAACTCGTGTATAACCCATTTCATTCACTAAAATTTGTAATTAATAATATAAGGAATTGATCCATAAGAGTGGTTCTACAGAACTATGTGCGTGTATCTCTGTATGCCAGCCCGAATATTTATTGGTCAGTAAGAGCGACTGTTGTAAGGAATCGGCGGGCTTTGGAACCTGCATAGACGTATTTTACTTCTCCATATAGGAATTGTGTTGAGAATTGGTTTGTAGTTCCTTGTTAGCGGTGTGCTATGTTTCAAGTAGGCAAATGTACACATTCCGCGTGTCACTATCATTCAGGTGTTTCGTGACTGGAGGTTAGTAAAACTAAATTGACCATGTTCTTAAATATATATTGTTGTGGTCGTAATTTTAAACTGTTACTCACTTCAAATATCACGAATGCACAGATATTAAAGTATATTCAACACAAACAAGCTAGTGCAACAAAAGAAATGGTGGCCTTAATAAAACACTCGTTTTCTCTCTAAGAATGCAGGACTAGATTTGTGCGAACTTAAAAATGCCCCTCTACAGGTTGAAAACACTCACTAATAAATTAAAGCAAACATTTAGAAACTAAAGTTTGGTTTCATAAAGCAGATGTTAGGAGAACTAAGGACGTATTTTTTGCCAGTAGCAATACATTACGAAAAGACCTGAGAGCAAATAAATATTTTTATTTATTATTCTCTTTATAGTAAGAAAAGTAACGTATTCCAACCAAAATGACATCTTCCCCTGGTATATGGTATCTGGGTGTAAAGCGGGAAGAAAAAGATATCTCTGGACTCAGGATGCGCGTGATAATTACGTTCATTTCCCGCTAGGAGTGCCCAGGAATGAAGTGCCATTGCTCGCCGTCCAGATGTCTCTACATGGAATTTCTTAGACATTTACTGAAGATAGGTAATTACTTACAAACTTTTGCACCTAGTTTAACCTATGTTAGTTGAATATGTATGAATGATTACTCCTTTTTCTCTCATTATGAGAAACCGTATGCATAATGTATATTATGAGAATATGCCATGAACATATAGCCGTTTGCGAGAAAGGAATCCTTTAAAAATGAATATATATATATATATATATATATGGACTTCTCGTCTGGACTCTGACTCGAATGCTCGGCATTGTCCGTCTCGAGTTCTAGGAGCCGAACAGAACTTCTCCAGCCAGCGCATGCTGTTTCCGGCAATTGCACCTTGGACCTGCTTCGAGACAACCTCGGAGAAAACAACTGCCTTCATCTGAGGGACAACCATCAGCCAGCTTGCCCACCAGTTCCTGCTCTTCAAGAACGGGAAGCCAGCATAAGGTAGCGGGTTGCCACTAACGGCCAAAGCCATCCGGTACTTGTATCGGGTAAGGCGCATTCTGGGAATCCAGGTGTCCGGTCCTATTAGTGGCACGCTTCTCAGCCCCTGCTACCTTCAGGTGAGGGCGCACGTTTGTGTGTTTGTTGCACTGCACCTTTGTGTGTTTGTTGCACTGCACCTCTGGTGCAGTGCTCTTAGTACCTGTCTGACCCTTGTCAACAATCCCACTAGTGATGGAACCTGTCCCATCCACTAGCTCTGCTCCCGATGGACTAGCCAACTCGGCCGCAACGGCCTTAACCAGCACCTCTACTGGTGCCACCAGGAAGAGAAAACCTCGCCAACAACGCCGCGGCGGAGAAGGCAAGGTAGTACTTGTTGAAACTACCAACCAGGGCGACTCACGCGAGCCAATTCATCGTCGTCTAGCTGAAAACTCGGGGTCTGACTCCGAGGAAGAGTGTGCCAGTGTTCGCACCTCCTTTTCTTGCCGTAGTGGTAGGACTACGTACTCCAGCTACTGCTCGACATACGAGGATGCCTCAGAGCGCAGCTCGTCGGACATATCCACGGATGGCGAGCAGGAGGGGGAGTTTCAAGAAGTTAAATCACGGAAGGCCAAGCGCGCTGAGAGACTGGCTGCAGAGGGCGTGCCCTCTGGCCGGTCCCAACGGAAGCATGTTCCTCCGATAATTGTGGATGACTTCCCCGGGGTTGTTGGCTTCCTAAAAGAAGTCATGCCGACCCTGGCGCAGACGTGCACAGTGCGGAGGAACAAGAGCCGCTACATCTTCCAAGCTAAAGCAGTGGAGGATTACACCCTGCTATTGCAGCACCTTAAGAAGAGAGAGATTTCCCACTTCACCTTTGGGCTAGAGAAGGCCCGTGATATACGCCGGGTTATCCGCGGGTTGCCGGTGGATACCTCAGTTGAGGACATCAGGACAGACCTCGTCCGCCAGGGTATCACCCCCAGAGTGATAAAGCAGCTTACAAGGCCAGCTCCTGATCGCCAAGGAACTAAATCCCCCCTCCCACTGTTCCTTGTAGTGGTGGAGCGGACCAGTGACCCAGAAATTAAGTTGGACGGAGTCACAACCATCTGCTACCTCCGGGTTCAGATGGAACCAGCAAAGGGCTCTGGCGGCCCCCCTCAATGTTATAGATGCCTGGGGTTTAACCACTCCAGCCACTTCTGCCACCGTAACTCACGCTGCTTACGGTGCGGTGGCACCCATTCCAAAGATGTCTGTTCGCGTGCCATCACTGAGGTACCCACCTGCGCTAACTGCAAGGGTGATCACATTGCGTGCTACGGGGGCTGCCCGACTAGGAAGGCTGTTATAGCCTCTAGGAAGGCGCCAGCACCATCGACTAGGCAGAAAACTGCCCCCACCGTACCAGTGCAGCCTGCTGCTTCTGGTACAACTCAAAAAGCACGTGGTGTGCCTACCTTTGCGGAGGTGGTGCGCAAGCCTGCGGATCTGCCGACGGTACCACGGGAAAAACACACACGTCCACCTAAGGCTACAGAAACAGCCCCTAATACCACCCCCTCTGATAGAGCGCAGGGAAGACGCCCTGCCAGTGAGCGAGAGTCTGCTTCCGAGGCGCCGAGCGGGCGAGGTACTCCCAAACCCGATCGCCAGCTGAGGGACGGACGGGCTAACGGTAGGCCGGCGCCCAGGCACTCTTCAGCATCCCCCACTCCCACCAAAGCTTCCACTTCAACAGAAGTTTCTCCCCCCACCACACAGGCCTCGGAGATGCTGGGATGGTTGCAGCAGCTGCTGCAGAACCACGGCCGGCGTCTCTGTGAACTGGTGGTGAGGTTCTTTGACACCACAGATTCTGCAGCCCGAATGGTCATTGCCATGGAGGCGCTTGCCTTGTTGTCCGCAGTAAGCCGCGCAAGCCAGGATGGCGGGTCGAACTAGGTCTCTGTCCTCGTTCAGATTCGCATTATGGAATGCGTGTGGCATCAATGGTCAACAAGATGAACTCCTGCATTTCGCGAGGTCATTTGCTTTGGAACTCATCTTGGTATCGGAAACACATCTCCGACCTGAAATGTCCTTCCGGATTTCCGGCTACCACTGCCTCAGGGTCGACCGTGTGGGCCGTCGCGGCGGCGGCACGGCGATCTTTGTGAGGAGGGGGGTTGTCTTTAAACCTGTCCAGCTTCCCGCTCTTCAAACCCTTGAAGCCACTGCCGTCTGCGTGAACCTGGGCGGTTCCGAAGTCCTGATAGTGTCTGCTTATCACCCTCCTGGTCAACAGTTCATTGCTAATGATTATCTCTCCATCCTCGCCCTACATCCCAACGTCATTATGGCTGGGGATTTGAATGCTAAACACCCGCGTTGGCACTCGGGTCCCCGGACAGACGCAAGAGGCAGAGAAATCATCCGCATCATAGACGGAGACCCTCAACTGAGAGTAGAGGGTCCCTGGCAACCCACTCATTTCCCGCGAATTCAAGGCCGTCCTTCGGTCATTGACTTCGCAATCATCAAACATTTTCCATTTCACTTATCACTCAATTCACAAAGCGCCTTACATTCCGACCACAACCCAGTTGTGGCTGAGGTAAACTTACGGGTTGTCAGTCATGAATTCACGATTCAAAACCGTGAAGTCGATTGGGATTGCGTACGGGTCTGCTTAAATGACTCCATACCTCCTAACCCTCACATCACAGATATACCGACCTTGGAGACGGCGATCTCCTCCTTCACCTCCATCGTAGGACGAACAGTTCGCAACCTCACCGTTCACACTCCAGCACCTCTACACCCTCACGTCATCCCGCTAGACATCCATCTTCTCATTCGTCGCTCTTGGGCGGCTCGCAGACTATATCAGCGACACCGCACTCGTCATAATCAGGTTCTGCTCGCGCGCTTGCACCGAGAGGTTCGACTTCGACTACGCGAGCACCGTGTGCGCGCATGGGAGGAGTTGATGTCTCGAGTGAATTTTGAGAATGGCGAGGCGTGGAGGCTTGCAAAAGGACTCCGGAACCGTGGAGGAGCACCAAACACCCCTATCCAAAGCACCCAAGACCTGGTGTACGAACCCCAAGCTAAAGCAAATGTGTTTGCCGACTACCTAGAGAGGACCATGAGGCCACGAGATGACCCCCAGGACCTAGACTTCACTGGCCGCGTCAAGCGGGAGGTTCGTCAATACCTTCGACGCCCTCTTGCTGAGGCGGACCGACTACCTGTCATTAGACCCAGTGAGCTCCAGGGCGCACTCCGGCGTCTAAATCCCAAAAAAGCGTCGGGACCTGATGGGTTGACACCTATCATGCTCCGCCATCTTCCATTCAAAGCCGTTCTTTTTCTTACTCGGGTTTTTAATATGTGTCTCGCCCTGGGCCACTTTCCACGGCAGTGGAGGGAGGCTCGGGTGATTTGCATTTTGAAGCCCGGTAAAAATCCGGCTCTCCCCGCCAGTTACCGCTCCATTAGCCTCCTGTCAGTCCTCTCGAAAGTTTTCGAGAGGCTTGTTTTAGTCCGCTTGTCGCCCCTTCTGGGGGACATTCAAGCTATTCCTCCCCATCAGTTTGGTTTTCGTCCTGGGCACTCGACATCACAGCAGTTACTCCGTCTGGTGGAGGCCGCTGCCCTGGGTTTCCAGGAAAGGGCATTCACTGCGGCGGTGTCTCTGGATGTCGAGAAGGCCTTCTCTACCACCTGGCATGCAGGCCTCCTACACAAACTAATCACCCTGGGGCTTCCTGCACACATGATACACATCTTACACTCATTCCTAAAACACAGAAATTTCACAGTTGTTGTGGCGGGAAAGCTTTCTACCAGACGACCCATCAGAGGAGGCGTCCCAGAAGGCTCTGTCTTATCCCCTACACTATTTAGCGTGTACGTGGCGGATCTCCCCACGGAGCAACACGTCAACATTGCCCAATATGCGGACGACGTGTTATTATACAACACAAACAGAAACGCACGCAGAGCCTTCAACCCAATACAGCGACACCTAAGCCTCATTCATGATTGGTGTAGGCTTTGGCGATTGTCTATCAACCCAGAGAAAAGCCAAGCCATACTCTTCACTAAGCGTCACTTTCCCGCCAACCTCCCCGCCTTTAATTATTCTGGCAGAAGGATTGAGTGGACAAATTCTCTCAAATACTTAGGTGTAAAGCTGGACAAGGGCCTAACTTTTCGTGGTCACATCCAGGAGGTGACTCATCGGGCATGCGGAGCTTCGGCTTCGTTATACCCCATGATGCGCTCAGGAATGCCGACACCCCTTAAGTTGCGCCTTCTTCAGGCTTTAATTCTTCCCATCATGCTTTATGCTTGTGAGATCTGGGGCATGGCCGCAGGATCATATCTGCGTCAAATTCAGCGTGTACAAAATAGATGTCTCAGGGCTATCTATTCTGTTTGCTGGAGGTTTCCCGTGAGATACCTTCATGAAGCCTCATCTCTCCACTATGTGGAAGATGTCATTAGGCGCCGGGCCACAAAATTCTACGCGAGTTTGCCTCAACATCAGAGCGCCCTGGTTAGGTCTCTAGGGAACTACAGAGCAACCGAAAGACGCTACAAGCTATACCGGCTTCCCCGCATGGCGTGCGGGCACACCCGGTAACAATAGAGTACTTATTTCAGCCTAAAATCACTACTGTTTGAACTGAATTTAATAGACATTCTAAATTAAACTCTTCCTGAAAATTATCACACCAGCGGTGCTAACATAGCGTTGCACCCGAGTTGGCTACCAAGAGGAGCTACGGCTACCTCCCTTCTTTTCTTCTACATTATCTTAAACCCCCAACCTGCAAAACCCCACATTTCCTGTCATTAAGTGGTTAAGTCCGTGTAGGACAGGTACACGAATGACACACATCGTGCTGACCCTCAGTCAGCCGCCAGCTACTTGAATGAATGAATGAATGAATATATATATATATATATATATATATATATATATATATATATATATATATATATATATATATATATATAGAAGTTTTAGCCTTCACACTTTGTGGGTCCAATACTAATTTAAGTGCAGAATTTTGCTAATTCTCTATTTGTTTGAACACTTCAGTTTCGATCATTTTAAACATGTGAGATTCCTTATTTGTTCCGTGTAGCTGTGTAGGTCCATGGATGCTAACCGTAGCGGAATTCCTCCACGCTTAGCGACCAGTGTTGCCAGGTCTACTGATTTAGGGGGAGATTTTCTGCTTTTTAAGAAATCTACTGCTCTACTTTCAAAAATGAAAATAAACAACTTCTTAACCTCCTGCTTTTTACATTTTTGGTAAATTTAAACAAGACAATTCCTAAAGAATATATATCACTCTCTCCTAAACTTTTACTTTCCCAAGCAAAGCATTTCTTAACGAGTAATTCATCATATGTTTGAACCCGTGAATTCTCCGAGGTGCTATCTGAGTACCGCTAAGCGAAGTCATCAATAAATACTACGGCAATACGTATATGCTCAGCTCAGCTGACATCTTGTGTTTCCTGTTTTAAACCCGAGACCAACGAGGAGACATCAGCTTACGAATAAACACTAACACCTTAATCTGCACACAGGGGATATTTGTCGACTGCTCTGTTACTCCCTGTTCGTTTACTTAAATACATTGTTAGTGTTCATCTCGGTGTCTTATACGCATATGTGCGTGCAATATGTCACTAAACATTTTTATTGCCTACGCTTTGACTTATATTCTACCTCTTAGACAACCGTTGGTTTCACTGGTGGCGTTTGAGTAATTCAGCAAAATTGACTATTAAAACCTGACGTGAAACCAACATAACCAATGTAACGTAACAATTGTCACAGCGCTAACAAAGCTGTTAAATTTCTTGCATTTCACCAACCTCTTTTCTGAAAATGTTAACAAACATGTGTTAACGCCAAGAAACTTGCAAATATTACAGCTATAGAAGGCTATGGATGAGTCGTAATATTTTCTGAACGTACTGCGATGCGCCTTTGTTTTCATTTTCGTCTGTTCACAGCTAAAACAATGGCGGATAAACAAAATCTTAAACAAAAGCCGTGAAACAAATTTCTCATCGTAGGAGAAAAATTGTTAATTGAATTGGTGACGAAGTATAAGAATATCGTGGAAAATAAGAGGACGGATGCGGTTAATGTAAAAGAGAAAGATGTCACGTGGGAAAAAATTGTAAACGAATTTAATTCAAATGTATGTGACATTACTAGAAACACGAAACATTTTAAGTATTACGTAAATTTAAAACGAGGAGTGAAGTACAAGTGACGACTTGAAAGTTTCAAGATGGGACGTGGAGAATACATTATCCACATAATTCAGTGAATTATAAAATTGCAAAGTTATTAATACTTGAAGCAAAGGCGAGATCGCCATATTCCTTTCGATGCATGTTCTAACCTCTGTTGTACTTCCGCAGTAACCTTCATAGCAACTTGTTTCGACAGTCTATACCTCTGTAGAAAATTTTCTTCTGATAGTTCCTCAAAATCATTTCTCCTCATAGGCCGTACTCTATTACGAATGTCATTTAGACGGTCTTAAATATAGCAAATCGACAACAACAGCTGCGTTCACGCTCAACATGTTGACTATTTACAATTGTTAAGGACTTAACAACAGAAATTTGGCTTCTTACTTTAACAAGCGATTTAACACGAGAGTTAAGCTAACACTTGTTGGTGAAATCCAATTTTTGTTATAACTATTGTTAAACGCATTTTAAGTCTTAACATCTGTTGGTGAAATCAGGCACCAGTGTTCAGTTCTTTGCTAGCAACGGTTTAGTGCGATCTTTTTTATTTTCCATTTTAGTATAGTGTCCGGTATCTACCGAATAGTTAACGTATATAGTTTAGCATAGTTTAAGGTATATATCTACCCATTGTCTTCTTAAACATGAG
>CM060950.1:4109508-4119508 GCA_030765055.1 Mantis religiosa | reverse complement strand
TAAATCCAAATATACTGATATAAATATGCTCTAACCTGCTTCACAACCCATAACATATTTTCTACTCACCTCACCTTTTACAAATGTTTATGCCTCACATCATCTCATTCCTAATCTCACATCCCCTAACCTCATATTTACCAGCAATTAAAGAATGAATAACCCCTGCACCATGATTAGCTTTACAAAATTGTGGCACACAATATAGCCTCTATTTCTCATCTAAAAATGTTAGACTGTGCAGTTCAATTCCCTGATTATCTTCCATTATACACATTATTGTAAATATTGTATCACAGGTACACCTTCGCAGCAACATATTGATAGGGGACCGTTACGGGTCATTAACTGACATTGTTTAATTAATGTTATATTGCTAGCTTGTATCAATGACCTAAAAAGTAACTGTGTTGAAGGATGAATAAATAAATTACATAAATAAAACACAGTATTCAGTGACAAAGATAGCTTCAAGCAGCCGAACACTTGAGCTAAATTGGGACGGACTGTTCCATTAGAGAAAATGTGCTGATTAGAGAACAGAGAAAATTATTGAAACTTACTGCAAAATTAATTGAGTACATTGGGCTAAGTAGTACGCACATGTACCAGAACATTGTTTTCGATTGGCAATTTTCCTCGATCTATTACATTCTAATGCCCTTGAAAACGCTTGCAATTCTGATATTTTGAATTTGTTGTTCTACAATCTCCATAAGGGACAAGGATAATTTGCTTGAGCTTATAAGTTGTGATTTGATTGAGCAGACGGCTATTGTCCAGAAAAAGCACCGCCTAATTCCCCCTGCTATCATTTTAATACATATTTATTCTGGGGACATCTGTGATCTGCTACCATTGGGTAACACTGACATCCTCTCTTTATTTTTGAGATCGTAACTTCACACCATAAATCAAATCCACAGCTTTCAGATCTGAGAGAGCCTACATTTGCTTAGCGCCAATGTCTCAAAGATCTATATACTACTATTCCAGCCTCGTGGTTTGGGGCCGGCTTTCTTACAAACACAATTTTTTTTTTATAATTTACGTCCTCCAACGCCAACTCATATCGGACGATGAATGAAATGGGTAAATGATGCTCAAATGAGCCCGGGATCCAGAGAGCATAGAGTTACCTGACATTCGTCTTTAAGGACTAGGGAAAACCACGGAAAAAGCTTATCCAGGTAACTCACCCTAACCAAGATTCGAACTTGGGGCCCCTTGAACGTGAGGCAGTCACTCTACCATCTACGCTACCCAGGCGGGCAACAAATATGTATGTATGTATGTATATATATATATATATATATATATATATATATATATATATATTCGCTTATGTGCGGTTGTTATGAAAGCTTTTCCAGCATTCTCTACAATGCTTGCTTTTTGGGACCAGCAACAACTGGATTGTGTACTATACTTCGCAAAAGTCGAGTTTGGTCAGACCTGCCCGAAGGGTCACCTAATCATCAGGAGTTCTTGCATATATTCCGTTGCTTTCCCTGATGTCATCCTGTTTTTTTCAAATGTTCCTAATATTTTTTTCTTCTGTACGGTTGCCGTTGTGTCTCTGGTTTACTCCTTTTACTGTGTCACGTGCACACATACACCCTTGCCCGAGGCTGGAATCAAACCAGCAATCTGATACCGAAATTAAGAATTGCAATGAGTAAAGAACCGTAATGGATTTCAAAGGAGTATTGTATATTTGTTAGGACACGAACAGGTGCAGTTGGTTGAGTTGTGTAACAAAAGACACGGGAGAAACAGAATTCTAAGGGGTAGCACTTGACTCTGTTTGAAAAGGTATTCTTCGGGCCCTTAATAATGGCATGACCGAGACTAATAATCACAATGGACAAATAGTCACAAATAGAATATTTGTGTGAAAAGAGGGCTTCCAGAAGTGAAAGTTACACATTCACGCACAACTGTGTATAGTGTGACTAAAGCCAGTCCGTGGCTGCCAAGCCATTAAGAAGGTCATCACTTCTGTTTTGGTCACAACAGAGCAGAAGCGATGAGAGAAGATATTTGTTTGTTCATATATACGTGAAGAACGAATTAAGTAATAAGCATTCCACTTTCAGTCACTCTAAACTGTGATATTGGTAACCCTTGGTCGGCAACTTCGAGTTTGATGTAATGATAAAAAGAAGCAGTCATTAAACCAGTTTGAAACGGGCATCTCAGTGTCATTAAAACCATCCTTCTCACACATACCCAGGAATACCCTGAGAGAAACCTTATTGCTCAATCCTGAGCTACCCATATTATTCGTTACATACTGTAGCGTCAACGTGGAATTATGCGCCACCCATTTTATTTGCTTCAAATCCCCTGCCACACGGAACAGCAGAACTGATCGCTTAAACGGGCACGCTCATGAAGACCGGAACAGGCTTGGCTATCAAAGAGCTCCTACACCCAAGTATCTAAACCAGGACTTCTCCCCACAGAACGGGCAAATGTTTTACGAACTAAGTTGCGCTTCAAAGGGCACGGCAGCCCACAACTCAGTGCGCAGTTTTAAAAACCATGTTACAACAATCATGGTGCACCATAATCTTGTCCGGAAACAAAAACCATAATTCCCTACAGCAGAATTGATGTAGATCCTTGATGAAATAATATTACTTAAACTGCACTCTGCGACAATGGCTACCATAAAACAAGGAAAGTGTATAACAAATTTCACTCTCATACCACATGCGCAACCCCATCTGGCATTTGGGTTGTCCTTTGCACAGATCGGCGAATAGTGCTTATGTGTTTCAAATGGGATGATGTTTGTCCTTGAGCGCTACTAGGTGAGCAACCAATCGGAGTCCTGCAGTGTTTTCGTATTGCATTCCCCCTATGTGGTGTGTGACGAGCGCCAAACTAATGAATCTCAAATAAATACTATTTGCGCTAAGACAAAAATTCAGATTTTGCCAACACTGGTCCACGTGGAAGGAGAGAGTAATGTGTTTAACATAGCCGGAAAACCCACATATCTTTAGCTCAAATAGATTTCCTAATAGAAATAAATAAAATAGATAGCATTATATTATAACAATGCATTGCGACGTAAGCACTGTAATGAACATCATTATTGGTTGGCATGTGTACGTGAACGTATATTTGAAATTACTCAGAGCTGAAACGTAAACATTTGACATGACGTGATAAAAGAAAAAAGAAATATGTACTTTGAATAAGCCAAAGTGTTTGTTAAATTTGATGAGAGCAAACGATACACTTCCTGCTAGTCTGGCAGAACGTGTCTAGTCACATTATAACTTTGTTTATGAATGCTTCATAATCTCTATTTACTCTAGAGAGTTCAAAACAGTACTATTCAGTTACTCTTCCATGAAAAAGTGTATCAGCTGGATCAATGAGATACGATCCACCTTCCCCCTTACTACTGCCAGAACAATCCAATTTAGTTAATGTGGGCACAAATTGCGTTGCAAATACAAATAATATGTTTAAACTGACTGGCGTTGAACGACTTATTCACGAAAAAACTTAACCAGGAGCAGAACAGGACTGGGAAAACTGCTTGAGACATCAGATAAACTACAGGAAGAGAAATTTTGGAAAGAAATAGCACGTAATGAAATTTTGGTACTTATCATCATAAATTTGTAGTACTCGGACGATGAAGACGATGACAATGACGAAGTATCTCTTAACGTGAGTAACATTCTCAGCTATACGGATGCACCGCTGGTATTTTCATTGGATTAGAAAAATAAGTAATTCCTAAACTATAATTAATTTTAAACTAAATATTTAAACCATTTGTTTGACATGCCAATATCCAAGTTGGAATTGCAATTTCAACAACTGCATTATTATAAAACTTTGGAAAATTCAGATTGCGTTAGAGGCAAGAGCACTCGCAAGTGTGAGAGAGAGAGGGGGGAAATATTAAAAGAGTGCAGATAACGAGGTGGCAGCGCTGACGGCTCTAACGTATCTGATTCGCTACAGGCAAGAACTTTTCCTATTTGAAACACATAATAGACAACAAGGGGTCAAACCTTTAGATCTAAACACAGATTTACTTCTGCTAGCATCAACCAAGAAAAAGCGATGAAGTGATGAAACCGCAGGAGGATATAGAGACGCGCGGAAGTCCTTAATAAGTGAAATAAGTGCGAGGAGTTCTTCCAAACCCGCTGCGCATCCACCAGTACTCCCGATCAAGTGTCGACATCATCCCAGCAAGCGTGCTGACACCAACTAGACAGCACCGCCAGAACATTTACAATGTGAAAGGTGGTTGATTCAAATTGAAACTGAAATTAAGGGATGCAATTAATAAAGAATCGTAATAGATTTCAAAGGAACATGGTATATTTGTTAAAACGCGTGCAGGTGCAGTTGGGTGAATGGTTTCACAAAGTGATGGGAAAAGGCGGGTTCTTTGTGGATAACACTTGACTCCGTTTGAAAAGGCATTGTTCGGACCCTTAATAATTGCATGACTGAGACTAATAATCACAATGGACAAAATAGTCACAAAAGGAATGTTGGTGTGAATAAAGACAGGCTTCGAGAGATGAAAGTCGATCGCAGCTGTAGTGCCCCAGTGAGGAACACGCACAACTGGACTGGTGTCCATTAAAAAAGGCAACTTGTTCTCTCTTCGCGAAAGGCAGACCAGAAGCGATGAGAAAAGGCATCTGTTAGTTCCTACGTAATTAACGAATTAAGTGTTTTTGCGTAATATGCATTTCACAGACGGTAACTCTGAACAGTGGTATATTGGTAACCGTTGGTCGGCAACTTCGCGAGTTATGTGATGATAAAAAGAACCAGTCTGAAACTTGCATTCCAGTGTCATCAGAACCATCCTTACTGCCACACATATCCACGCATATCCTTTGACGGAACTCTTTGCTCCATCCTGAGGATAGGCCACACTGCTTCAAAATTTACAACGTAAGAATAAGCTGGATCAAACTAGCGACCAATGCGTGCAGCAACGTTTTCCAGTGTATGATAATTGATGTGAAAAGGGCTCTGCATCAAAATATTTGCACTCAAACCATTTTAAATGCATAAATATCGTTTTATCTTTGATTTAAGCAGTAGATAACAATTATAAATAAACCCATGGAAAAATATCAATAAGAAGAAGCTTCCTCTCCCTTCAATATCTAGTGGCACAACAATTGTTAGATTTATTTTGTCACTATATTCTTAATGGTAGTAGTGGCTAGGCTAGCATTTTCCCTTTTCTAGGAGGGCTGTTCAATAAAGAATGATCATAATTTTTTACAGTCATAATTTTTCGCAAAAAAATTCAATCTTGTTATATTCTGTTAGTTTAATGTCAAACAAACACGCCGTAGTAGTTTCACTGTTGGTACTCCTGGTTCCCGCATGTGAGAACCAGGCAAGTTCAGACATGTTCAGTATCGCCTACCGCCGCAATGGAGGTGACACGCAGTTAAAGTTGATATTAGAGGAAGATCCGGGGTTTCTTTCAAACGTAATCACTGCTGATGAAACTTGGCTACATCATTTTGATCCTGAGAGCAAACAACAAAGCTAAGTGTGGAAATCTCCTTCATCACCAACCCTCCAAAAATGCAAAAGTGGTTGCTTCTGCTATGAAAGTTATGGTTATCTCATTCTTTGATATTCAAGGAATGGTTTATCAGCATGTTGTACCTGCGCACACATCAGTAACTGGACAATACTAGAGGGATGTCCTCAAAACATTGCAAGTCCATATCAGGCGCAAAAGACCACATTTCCGTGAAGCAGGCTGGATGCTGCACCACGATAATGCGCGGCCGCATGTTGCCAATGTTGTTGCTGAATATCTTGCAAAAATCAACGTGAAGTGCATCCCTCACCCTCCCTATAATCCGGATTTAGCCCCATGTGACTTTTTTCTGTTCCCTAACTTGAAGAAACGCCTTCATGGGAGGCATTGTCCATCATTAGAAGCAGTGGTGAAGGCTGCGCAGGTGATTTTGAAGGATCTGTCAAAAATGGTTTCCAGCATGTCTTTGAATACTGTGAGAAGCGCTGGGACAAGTGCATCGCATTCAGGGGAGACTATTTTGAGAAGAACCATCAAAATTATGGGGATGAGTAAAGGTACGTTGTCAAAAAAATTGTGATCTTTCTTTATTGAACAACCCTCGTAATACAGCCAAACATATTTTGAAAATGTTGAGAACATATTTACCGGAGTTGTGAACTTCGGTTGACGTAGATGTTGTATGTTGCAGAGCAGAATGCATTTCTGATCTGTTAAGGTTCTTTTTTTCTCAGATTGTATCCTTAAAGTTATTGCGAATTGCATCCCGCTAGAAACGATCCAGGTTCATAACCCGGATAGCTCTTATCTGCATCTTCATTTTCAGTTTTGCGTAGCTCATTTGGCAAGGTGCTGGCCTATTATTCTCAAAGTTTAGCGCTCAAACTCGCCTGATGCCGATGATTTTTAAGACCTTGGTTTCCTAACATGCAAAAGATGCGCTGCGGGACGAAGTTCTGACACACCGGTGGTTCTCATACGTTCCTGGCAATTTAAAGCGTCGTTAACTGACAAATTATTTCTTCTCCTCTTTTTCTCCTTAGACTCACATTTGGATATACGCACAGCTATAAGCAATAATAGTAATCACTGAATTTTTTGTTTGAAATCCAACCGCAACCCAAAACCTCCAGAAATCAAATAGTACTCAGGGACAAGTAAGCTTATGTACATGTTACCGAACACATATTTACCGTGGAACTCAGCAGTATGCTAATATTAAATCGAGCTTTCTTGAAAATGAATTCTGTTGCATTGCTAAATACAAAATCACGAGGTATTTAATATTATTACTGACAGAGCCAGGCTTGCGCTTTTCATTGTAAAAGTATTGATTTTGAAACAGCTTGCCTGTAATTGGTTACTTTATGGTTGCCATGAGAACACGATGACGTACTAACTTCCTTCCTCCCGCCAACACCCCTGCAACTGTTGACGTAGTCATTTTGTGGCTAAATCTAACATATACACTGTTGCATTTAGCAACATAAAATCATAAAATGCTTACTGCCTAAATTGTAGCCTCTCTAGCAAATAAGAGACAGTGGTATCACACTTCAGTTTCTTACCTGTAATTTGACTAGGCAGCCTAGGGTTGGCACAAAAGGCATTCTATTTTCTCCTGTTCTCCTAATATAACGGCGAGAAGCTGTCACGTAATATCAGTAATACTGTCATCTTAAGTCGAAGTCTGTACTCTTTTAACAGAGCCTACATTTGTTTCGTGCCAATGCAAGGAAGATATATCGATTTTTATTCCAGCTTCGTGGTTTGAGATCAGCTAACTAACAAATATTGGCATCATATATAGATATTTGCTTGTGTACAAATATTATTAAAATTTTAACCAGACTGAGAAATGCTTCCTGACATTTACGAGAAGCGCTGGATTTTATATTTTTCGTAAAAGAAAACGGTCGATATCAGTGATACCAGCCGGAAGTTTAATGTTTATAAGCTCCTTCATAAATTCCGTTGAATACCTTGTAATCTCTTTTTCTCTTAACTACCCTAATGTTTCTCATTCGTTATTGGTTTCTTGTTTTCTCCTTTCACTGTCTCATATGGACACAAACACACATATTCGAGTACTCAACTTATAATCCTATGTGACAAGAAACACAAAAACTAGTTACAAGCGTGCGTTCATGAAGATAGGCATAAACTGGGCTAAGAAACGACTCCCACTATCCGCCAAGAGTCAAACGCGGGACCCTGCCACAAATAACAGTGTAGGTTTTCTTACAGAGTTACCGTTCAGAGGCCATGACCGTCGTCGACTTATCTCACAGATTTGAAAAGTAATTTTCCAACTATCATTGTACACTATGATCTGGCCCGGAAACAAAATACATACGTATCCCTTACATGAGTAATAAAGTTGAACCTTAATATAGAATTATTACTGAAGAAAAGTTAGTTAATCTGCGAGGTGAGCAGTTGGCTACCAAACAATAAGGGAAGCATATGACAAATTACATTCTCAAACCATCTGTGCAAGATTGAATTATACTTAGGTAACCCTTCGTGAGATCTCTATGAAGTAAAGAACAGAGCCTAGAAAACAAACAGGGACACCTTGCAATTTCTTCACAGGTTTATTGTTAGTAACACAACCCAAGAAACCGATGAAAGGTCACAGAGAAGCGTGTAAGTCTCAAACAAGTCCTAGGACACCATTCAAGATCCACTGCGCAGCGACAAACACCCAGGGTCACCTACACAGAGCCACGGAGCGCCAAGAACTGCAGTTACAATGTACAAGCATCCACGCCATCTGACCAGCACCGTAAATTCATAACGAACCTGAAATAAATTCTGAAAGTTGAAAAGAATCGAAATGAAAGGAAATGACAGAAAGGAATTTGCTGGAGGCAAGCACTCTAACGTTGGGTTCAGTGACGAAGCGGTCGACGGTGATCCAACCCTTAACCTCCCGAGCAAGAGTCGCATATTTTACACGACTGCTGCTTTACATGTTCTCTGTAGTTGACTGTTCACTTTTATTAAAAGCAGAGCATCTATAATTAAAACGAAGTACAAAGAATGTGCAATTCGCATTATCAATTACGTAAAGCATATGGGCTGGTTGAAAATTGTCAAACATATTTGTACACAAACGAAAACCTTTATCTACATAGTGATAACATTTCATTCCTTTTAGCTTTCAAACTTCAATGCGAAGTGTTTAGAACCTTCTTACGTTCAACACAATGCAACATACGGAAAGTTACTGTATTAGTCCTGCAAAACTAAATAGAAGCTATAAATTTCTTTCTGATCTCCTGATGAACACGCGCTGCTCTCAGAATGCAAATTTAATTAGGTTAGAAGAAATTGGAGAAGGTGTTTATTTGTACTTCCGTGGGACAATGGTATTTTCCCTACGTGAAATAGCGAGGCACAGCGTAACTAATCATCGTAACTTATGGACCAAACTAAGCTGAAATTGTATTAGGTTATCAGGAGATACAGGAAGATAGTGCTTTACTGTACTTCTGTGGGTAAATGATGTGTTCCTTATATGAAATAGTGAGCAAGTTATCGTCGGATCTCTTGGAGCGAACCATATTCAAGCAACCATTTTCTGCTTAAACTATCCGCCAGACGAACTTCTAGATTGTTAAAGTGCAATGAATGTAAGAAATGTTAATTGTAGTTAACGCTTGGAAACTTGAGTTCATTATCATCATTATCATCATCTTCATCAAGATAGAACAGCTTGACCTGTTTTGGCTCAGAAGGCATCCTCCCATTGGCGTCGAACTCATCCAGCATCCCTAGTTCCTGGAGGTTTATATCGCACTGCCTGCTTTGCCAGTCTATTATTCGCATTTTGAGTGTGTGTTCGTGCCAGTTTTGTTTCTAATTCTTAATTTTAACTTTAACGTTAAACTTTTTGTGATGCTTGTTGATACCTTTGCCTCTCATATGGTCTGTGAAGAAATACCCAGCAACTTATCCAAGACATTTCATTTCTACTCTAATATGCTTCTCTCCTTCCTGCCACCGTCTTATAAAATGTTATCATTGTGTTTTTTGTGTTTTATACTTCACCATTCTTCTAATAATTCCGCATGTACTTTGAAATTTATAAATTGTATTTTTCGAATGTTAGTCATAGTCAAACGAAACATTACTTTCTAACTAACTGAAATGTTGAAACTCTTCTACTGTCTTATTTTCGATCATAATTTTCCCAGTAATGTCATTATTTCTGTTTTTGTTATTAATGTATTAAAATTATAAGATTTCCTAAGACGTTGCATAAACTAAGTAGGGCAATCCAGAACAAGAGATGCCAGATGTTGACATAAGACATTGCGCTATTTCATGACATGCAAGACTCCATATAGACAGTGCCACACGAAAGGTGTTCGACCATCGACTCTACAGCCCCGAACTTACCCCAGGAGATGTTAATCTTTTGTGTCTCATGAA
>CM060950.1:4063229-4108508 GCA_030765055.1 Mantis religiosa | reverse complement strand
ACATTCCCAATTGCTTATTAACAGTTTCTATAGTTTTATCATCTCTCTCTTATATACTAATATCAGAAACCTGTGGTTTCTGCTTCACATTGGAGCTGACACTCCAGCGACGGTGTATCTTATATGATACGTCATATATTTTGCATTCAAATTTGATAAAGAATCTACATTTAAGCTCCAATTCTCTTATATCTCGTAGAATACATTTTAGTGAAAGGCTATGTAGTGTGGTATTACTTATAAGAACTTTTAGTAACCGCTACAACGAGGGAGCTCAATTGTGCAGCACACGCTTCCTTCGCCTACACGTGTTGTTTTCCCCACCCCAGTGACCAAGGCAGCGAGAGACAGAAATAGAAGTCAGTGGCGTTGCTACTAACGTTTAGCATATCTTTGTTCCAGGTGAAGCCAGATCACAAAAACTGGAAGAAATGAAATCACCTGTTAAATATGACCCTAATGTTGAAAATGTGGTACAGCTTTCTTATAAACTGGGAGAACTTATTGGAAAAAATATGAAACCATTTAGTGAAGGCGATTTATGAAGCAAAGCTTGCTAGTTGCTACGAAGGAATTTGGTCACGATTTAGTCGATTTATTTCCATGAGCCAATCTCTCTCCAGGTGCAGTAACGAGACGCATAGAAGAATTATGTTGTGATCTGGAAAGGCAATTAAAGAACAGAATAAGGTCATTAACATGTTTTACTCTAGCCCTGAACGAATCGGTGGACCGATCTGAATAGGCGAGTTGATAATGAATTAAATATCTTATTTGTGGCACAATTGCGACTGTGGGAAGGGCAACTGGTAATTGCAGACGTATATCATTTCCCTTCCTTGCGTTCCAAGTTCACAATAAACGTGATACTTCTGGAAAAGTATGCAGAACTTCTAAAGTAGCTACATGACACATTTCCTTTGCAATTTGAAGATATAAAAGAATTTGAGACAAATATCCAATTATTTTGCACTCCTTTGAAGTTTCCATGTAGTGAGGCCCCACGCGAGCTACAAATGGAACTACTTTTACTGCAAAATTCCACGACAGTAAAATGTTCTGAGAAGGAAGAATGGGAATTAATGAAATATTTGCCCTGTAGTAATAATCAGAGATTACGTTTGTTTGTATCTAATTTAATGGCAGTATTTGGTTCTACATATATCGGCAACAGCCCTTTTCAAAGATGAACTATATTAAAAGTGAATATCGCTGCAAGAACAGAGAGATTCTTTTTAGACTGTTCACCTCATCTTTTGCACCACACATTGCAGATCTTGTAAAATATAATTTGTGCCAAAGTTAGTAAGTAAGGAGTAAACTATGAGTGCGAACGCTTATGATTTCCTATACGTCAGAATGATAGTGATGTTTCGCCACTGGCACTCAGTAACTCAGGTAAACGCGCGATTCTATCGCAGCGGGTGGAAGGAGGTGATTTCAACCTCCCCTTTCCTGATTTAATTGAGCACCCCAGCGCTACAAGAAGCTGAAAGAAGCAGAGAGGAACAAAATCGCTGCCTGAATTAAGAATGCATGCACTGCTAAGGTGAATATATTACATAATAGTACGATATTTCCACTAAAAGATTAATGTGAATAATATTCTTGTGCTTTATGGCCTCTCTAATAAATTTTAAACCATTAAATCATTTAAAACAAAAATAAATAATTTAGCGATATTAGCTATCTTATTTAAAAAACATGTATCTTATAAGAGACTGCTAAGTCATCCACAAACAACATAATGATTAAAACTATCTAAATGATATTGTATTTCATACAATTATATTAGTGTGTCAATATGTGTAACAAAATATATTAATTAATTAATTAATTAATTAATTAATTAATTAATTAATTGAAATACAATAAGGTCACAATTGCAGAATAATATTGCGCCTTCCAGTAAGAAATACTACAGGACAATAGAAGAAATGATGTGAGAGCTTGTACATACCAGTTCCGGGCTGATTCACAAGAGGATGAATTCTGTCCTAGAGATGGACTATCAATTCATGTCATGGGATATCAAGATTTTATGGTTCAAAGTGAGGTTGACAAATAAGTCGGAGAGTTAAATTCCATTAAAAAGGAACCTCTATATGCATCTTTTGGTGAGGATTTGGAAAATGGTGACACATTACAAAATGGAATCCATGACAGAAGAACTCACATCACCAAAACAAAATATTAAGGCACATATTCAAACAAGGCGATGCAAGATACATTCAAAGCGAAAAACAACAACGTCTTGCAGAAAGTAACATGGGGCTATGTTTCACTGAAAAAAGAGCTGTTTAATAGCTTTTCGTACCAAACTATAATGTAATTCTTTAAAATCTAATGTCCGTGCCCCTTGGCAATGTATACTGTAGGATACATGTTAGTCACGTTGTCAGTTACATTTATACATAGATCCTTATGGATATGAGTCAAAATTTTAAGTAAAATATTTCAAATTTAAATTTTTTTATGAATACGTGTTCTTTGCACAAAATCAAAATATTTTCGCTTAAGAAACCATGCGCACATTATTAATTCTACTTTTATAGCCATTCTGGCCAGTTGCTTACACAGACTCCTTATCAAAATTATGATGAGCACACTTGTGAAGTGAGAAGCAGACTCATCTTGTATTCATGAATGGTGATTAAGGAAATTTAAAGTGGTTTCTGAGAAATTGTTTCACCTCCGCCTCAGACGGGTGCATGACCGAAGGCCCCCGTACCCAGGTAACAACCCCCAAGCCCGCCACGAGCTTAGCAGGTAACAACGCCCAAGCCTACCACGAGCTTAGCAGGTAACAACCCCCAAGCCTACCACGAGCTTAGCAGTTAACAACCCCAAAGCTAACACGAGCTTAGCAGATAACAACCCCCAAGCCTAACACAGGCTTAGCAGGTAACAACCCCCAAACCTAACACGAGCTTAGCAGGTAACAACTCCCAAGCCTACCACGAGCTTAGCAGATAACATCCCCCAAGCCTAACACGAGCTTAGCAGATAACAACCCCCAAGCCTAACACGAGGTAACAACCCCCAAGCCTAACACGGGCTTAGCAGGTAACAACCCCCAAGCCTACCACGAGCTTAGCAGTTAACAACCCCAAAGCCTAACACGAGCTTAGCAGATAACAACCCCCAAGCCTAACACGAGCTTAGCAGGTAACAACCACCAAGCCTACCACGAGCTTAGCAGTTAACAACCCCAAAGCCTAACACGAGCTTAGCAGATAAAAACCACCAAGCCTAACACGAGCTTAGCAGGTAACAACCCCCAAGCCTAACACGAGCTTAGCCGTTAACAACCCCAAAGCCTACCACGAGCTTAGCAGTTAACAACCCCCAAGCCTAACACGAGCTTAGCAGGTAACAACCCCCAAGCCTAACACGAGCTTAGCAGTTAACAACCCCAAAGCCTACCACGAGCTTAGCAGGTAACAACCCCCAAGCCTAACACGAGCTTAGCAGGTAACAACCCCCAAGCCTAACACGAGCTTAGCAGGTAACAACCCCCAAGCCTACCACGAGCTTAGCAGATAACTACCCCCAAGCCTACCACGAGCGTAGCAGGTAACAACCCCCAAGCCTAACACGAGCTTAGCAGGTAACAACCCCCAACCCAACCACGAGCTTAGAACGTAACAACCCTCGAGCCTACCACGAGCTTAGCAGTTAACAACCCCAAAGCCTACCACGATCTTAGCAGATAACAACCCCCTAGCCTACCACGATCTTAGCAGGTAACAACCCCCACGCCTAACACGAGCTTAGCAGGTAACAACCCCCAAGCCAACCACGAGCTTAGCAGGTAACAACCCCCAAGCCTACCACGATCTTAGCAGTTAACAACCCCCAAGCCTACCACGAGCTTAGCAGGTAACAACCCCCAAGCCTACCACGATCTTAGCAGCTAACCACACCCAAGCCTCCCGCGAGCTTAGCAGGTAACAAAACCCACGCCTACCACGAGCTTAGCAGGTAACAACCCCCAAGCCTACCACGAGCTTAGCAGGTAACAACCCCCAAGCCTACCACGATCTTAGCAGGTAACAACACCCAAGCCTCCCGCGAGCTTACCAGGTAACAAAACCCACGCCTACCACGAGCTTAGCAGGTAACAACCCCCAAGCCTCCCACGATCTTAGCAGTTAACAATCCCCACGCCAACCACGAGCTTAGCAGGTAACAACCCCCAAGCCTACCACGATCTTAGCATTTAACAACCCCCAAGCCTCCCGCGAGCTTAGCAGGTAACAACACCCAAGCCTCCCGCGAGCTTACCAGGTAACAAACCCCACGCCTACCACGGTTCTTAGCAGGTAACAACCCCCAAGCCTACCACGATCTTAGCAGGTAACAACCCCCAAGCCTACCACGATCTTAGCAGGTAACAACCCCCAAGGCTACCACAATCTTAGCAGGTAACAACCCCCAAGCCTACCACGATCTTAGCAGGTAACAACCCCCAAGCCAACCACGAGCTTAGCAGGTAACAACCCCCAAGCCTAACACGATCTTAGCAGATAACCACCCCAAAGCCTACCACGAGCTTAGCAGGTAACAAGCTCAAGCCGAACACGAGCTTAGCAGGCAACAACCCCCAAGCCTAATACGAGCTTAGCAGTTAACAACCCCCACGCCTACCACGAGCTTAGCAGTTAACAACCCCAAGCCTACCACGAGCTTAGCAGTTAACAACCCCCAAGCCTACCACGAGCTTAGCAGGTAACAACCCCCAAGCCTACCACGAGCTTAGCATGTAACAACCCCCAAGCCTAATCCGAGCTTAGCAGGTAACAACCCCAAAGCCTACCACGAGCTTAGCAGGTAACAACCCCTTAAGCCTAACACGAGCTTAGCAGGTAACAACCCCCAAGCCTAACACGAGCCTAGCAGGTAACAGCCTTCAAGCCTACCACGAGCTTAGCAGGTAACAACCCCCAAGCCGACCACGAGCTTAGCAGTTAACAACCCCAAAGCCTACCACGAGCTTAGCAGTTAACAACCCCAAAGCCTACTACGAGCTTAGCAGGTAACAACCCCCAAGCCATTCCCCAAGCTTAGCAGGTAACAACCCCCAAGCCAACCACGAGCTTAGCAGGTAACAACCCCCAAGCCAACCACGAGCTTAGCAGGTAGCAACCCCAAGCCTCCCGCGAGCTTAGCAGGTAACAACCCCCAAGCCTTACACGAGTTTAGCAGGTAACATCCCCCAAGCCTAACAGGAGCTTAGCAGGTAACAACCCCCAAGCCTAACGCGAGCTTAGCAGGTAACAACCCTCAAGCCTAACACGAGTTTAGCAGGTAACAACCCCCAAGCCTAACACGAGCTTAGCAGGTAACAACCCTCAAGCCTAACACGAATTTAGCAGGTAACAACCACCAAGCCTTACACGAGTTTAGCAGGTAGCAATCCCAAGCCTCCCGCGAGCTTAGCAGGTAACAACCTCAAAGCCTACCACGAGCTTAGCAGGTAACAACCCCCAAGCCTAACCCGAGCTTAGCAGGTAACAGCCCCAAAGCCTACCACGAGCTTAGCAGGTAACAACCTTTAAGCCTAACACGAGCTTAGCAGGTAACAACCCCCAAGCCTAACACGAGCCTAGCAGGTAACAGCCCTCAAGCCTACCACGAGCTTAGCAGGTAACAACCCCCAAGCCTACCACGAGCTTAGCAGTTAACAACCCCAAAGCCTACCACGAGCTTAGCAGTTAACAACCCCAAACCCTACCACGAGCTTAGCAGATAACAACCCCCAAGCCAACCACGAGCTTAGCAGGTAACAACCCCCAAGCCAAACACGAGCTTAGCAGGTAGCAACCCCAAGCCTCCCGCGAGCTTAGCAGGTAACAGCCCCCAAGCCTAACACGAGTTTAGCAGGTAACATCCCCCAAGCCTAACACGAGCTTAGCAGTTAACAACCCCAAAGCCTACCACGATCTTAGCAGATAACAACCCCCTAGCCTACCACGATCTTAGCAGGTAACAACCCCCACGCCTAACACGAGCTTAGCAGGTAACAACCCCCAAGCCAACCACGAGCTTAGCAGGTAACAAACCCCAAGCCTACCACGATCTTAGCAGTTAACAACCCCCACGCCTACCACGAGCTTAGCAGGTAACAACCCCCAAGCCTACCACGATCTTAGCAGCTAACCACACCCAAGCCTCCCGCGAGCTTAGCAGGTAACAAAACCCACGCCTACCACGAGCTTAGCAGGTAACAACCCCCAAACCTACCACGAGCTTAGCAGGTAACAACCCCCAAGCCTACCACGATCTTAGCAGGTAACAACACCCAAGGCTCCCGCGAGCTTACCAGGTAACAAAACCCACGCCTACCACGAGCTTACCAGTTAACAACCTCCAAGGCTACCACGAGCTTAGCAGGTAACAACCCGCACGCCTACCACAAGCTTAGCAGGTAACAACCCCCAAGCCTAACACGAGCTTAGCAATTAACAACCCCCAAGCCTCCCGCGAGCTTAGCAGGTAACAACCCACAAGCCTACCACGAGCTTAGCAGGTAACAACCCCTAGCCTCCCGCGAGCTTAGCAGGTAACAACCCCCAAGCCTAACACGAGCTTAGCAGTTAACAACCCCAAAGCCTAACACGATCTTAGCAGTTAACAACCCCCACGCCTACCACGAGCTTAGCAGTTAACAACCCCAAGCCTAACACGATCTTAGCAGATAACCACCCCAAAGCCTACCACGAGCTTAGCAGGTAACAAGCTCAAGCCTAACACGAGCTTTGCAGGCAACAACCCCCAAGCCTAACACGAGCTTAGCAGTTAACAGCCCCTACTCCTACCACGAGCTTAGCAGTTAACAGCCCCAAGCCTACCACGAGCTTAGCAGTTAACAACCCCCAAGCCTACCACGAGCTTAGCAGGTAACAACCCCCAAGCCTACCACGAGCTTAGCATGTAACAACCCCCATGCCTAACCCGAGCTTAGCAGGTAACAACCACAAAGCCTACCACGACCTTAGCAGGTAACAACCCCTTAAGCCTAACACGAGCTTAGCAGGTAACAACCCCCAAGCCTAACACGATCTTAGCAGTTAACAACCCCCAAGCCTACCACGATCTTAGCAGTTACCAACCACCAAGCAACCCGTGACCTTAGCAGGTAACAACCCCCAAGCCTACCACGATCTTAGCAGTTAACAAACCTCAAGCCTACCACGATCTTAGCAGGTAACAACCCCCACGCCTAACACAAGCTTAGCAGTTAACAACCCCCAAGCCTACCGCGAGCTTAGCAGTAAACAACCCCAAAGCCTACCACGAGCTTAGCAGGTAACAACCCCCAAGCCTACCACGATCTTAGCAGTTAACAACACTCAAGCCTACCACGAGCTTAGCAGTTAACAACCCCCAAGCCTAACACGAGCTTAGCAGTTAACAAACTCCACGCCTACCACGATCTTTGCAGTTAACAACCCCCAAGCCTACCACGATCTTAGCAGTTTACAACCCCCAAGCCTAAGACGAGCTTAGCAGTTAACAACCACCAAGCCTACCATGAGCTTAGCAGTTAACAACCCTCAAGCCTAACACGAGCTTAGCAGTTAACAACCCCAAAGCATAACACGAGCTTAGCAGTTATCAACCCCCAAGCCTACCACGATCTTAGCAGTTAACAAACCCCAAGCCTACCACGAGCTTAGCAGTTAACAACCCCCAAGCCTACCGGGTTCTTAGCAGATAACAACCCCCAAGTCTAACACGAGCTTAGCAGATAGCAACCCCAAGCTAACACGATCTTAGCAGGTAACCACCCCCACGCCTTCCACGATCTTAGCAGGTAACAACCCCCACGCCGACCACGAGCTTAGCAGGCAACAACCCCCAAGCCTATCACGAGCTTAGCAGTTAACAACCCCCAAGCCTACCACGAGCTTAGCAGGTAACAACCCCCAAGCCTACCACGAGCTAGGCAGGTAAATACCCCAAGCCTAACACGAGCTTTGCAGATAACAACCCCCAAGCCAACCACGAGCTTAGCAGTTAACAACCCCCAAGCCTACCACGAGCTTAGCAGGTAACAACCCGCACGCCTACCACAAGCTTAGCAGGTAACAACCCCCAAGCCTAACACGGGCTTAGCAATTAACAACCCCCAAGCCTCCCGCGAGCTTAGCAGGTAACAACCCCCAAGCCTACCACGAGCTTAGCAGGTAACAACCCCTAGCCTCCCGCGAGCTTAGCAGGTAACAACCCCCAAGCCTAACACGAGCTTAGCAGTTAACTACCCCAAAGCCTACCACGTGCTTAGCAGGTAACAACCCCCAAGCCTAACACGATCTTAGCAGATAACCACCCCAAAGCCTACCACGAGCTTAGCAGTTAACTACCCCAAAGCCTAACACGAACTTAGCAGTTAAGAACCCCCACGACTACCACGATCTTAGCAGTTAACAACCCCCAAGCCACTCGTAAGCTTAGCAGTTAACAACCCCAAAGTCTACCACGAGCTTAGCAGGTAACAACCCCCAAGCCTAACACGATCTTAGCAGATAACCACCCCAAAGCCTACCACGAGCTTAGCAGGTAACAAGCTCAAGCCTAACACGAGCTTAGCAGGCAACAACCCCCAAGCCTAACACGAGCTTAGCAGTTAACAACCCCCACGCCTACCACGAGCTTAGCAGTTAACAACCCCAAGCCTACCACGAGCTTAGCAGTTAACAGCCCCAAAGCCTACCACGAGCTTAGCAGGTAACAACCCCTTAAGCCTAACACGAGCTTAGCAGGTAACAACCCCCAAGCCTAACACGAGCCTAGCAGGTAACAGCCCTCAAGCCTACCACGAGCTTAGCAGGTAACAACCCCCAAGCCTACCACGAGCTTAGCAGTTAACAACCCCAAAGGCTACCACGAGCTTAGCAGTTAACAACCCCAAACCCTACCACGAGCTTAGCAGATAACAACCTCCAAGCCAACCACGAGCTTAGCAGGTAACAACCCCCAAGCCAACCACGAGCTTAGCAGGTAACAACCCCCAAGCCAACCACGAGCTTAGCAGGTAGCAACCCCAAGCCTCCCGCGAGCTTAGCAGGTAACAGCCCCCAAGCCTAACACGAGTTTAGCAGGTAACATCCCCCAAGCCTAACACGAGCTTAGCAGGTAACAACCCCCAAGCCAACCACGAGCTTAGCAGGTAACAACCCCCAAGCCAACCACGAGCTTAGCAGGTAGCAACCCCAAGCCTCCCGCGAGCTTAGCAGGTAACAACCCCCAAGCCTTACACGAGTTTAGCAGGTAACATCCCCCAAGCCTAACACGAGCTTAGCAGGTAACAACCCCCAAGCCTAACGCGAGCTTAGCAGGTAACAACCCTCAAGCCTAACACGAGTTTAGCAGGTAACAACCCCCAAGCCTAACACGAGCTTAGCAGGTAACAACCCTCAAGCCTAACACGAGTTTAGCAGGTAACAACCCCCAAGCCTTACACGAGTTTAGCAGGTAACAACCCCAAAGCCTACCACGAGCTTAGCAGGTAACAACCCCCAAGCCTAACACGAGCTTAGCAGGTAACAACCCCCAAGCCTAACACGAGCTTAGCAGTTAACAACCCCAAAGCCTAACAGGATCTTAGCAGTTAACAAACCCCACGCCTACCACGATCTTAGCAGTTAACAACCCCCAAGCCTCCCGCGAGCTTAGCAGTTAACAACCCCAAAGCCTACCACGAGCTTAGCAAGTAACAACCCCCAAGCCTAACACGATCTTAGCAGATAACCACCCCAAAGCCTACCACGAGCTTAGCAGTTAACAACCCCCACGCCTACCACGATCTTAGCAGTTAACAACCCCCAAGCCTCCCGCGAGCTTAGCAGTTAACAACCCCAAAGTCTACCACGAGCTTAGCAGGTAACAACCCCCAAGCCTAACACGATCTTAGCAGATAACCACCCCAAAGCCTACCACGAGCTTAGCAGGTAACAAGCTCAAGCCTAACACGAGCTTAGCAGGCAACAACCCCCAAGCCTAACACGAGCTTAGCAGTTAACAACCCCCACGCCTACCACGAGCTTAGCAGTTAACAACCCCAAGCCTACCACGAGCTTAGCAGTTAACAACCCCCAAGCCTACCACGAGCTTAGCAGGTAACACCCCCCAAGCCTACCACGAGCTTAGCATGTAACAACCCCCAAGCCTAACCCGAGCTTAGCAGGTAACAACCCCAAAGCCTACCACGAGCTTAGCAGGTAACAACCCCTTAAGCCTAACACGAGCTTAGCAGGTAACAACCCCCAAGCCTAACACGAGCCTAGCAGGTAACAGCCCTCAAGCCTACCACGAGCTTAGCAGGTAACAACCCCCAAGCCTACCACGAGCTTAGCAGTTAACAACCCCAAAGCCTACCACGAGCTTAGCAGTTAACAACCCCAAACCCTACCACGAGCTTAGCAGGTAACAACCCCCAAGCCAACCACGAGCTTAGCAGGTAACAACCCCCAAGCCAACCACGAGCTTAGCAGGTAACAACCTCCAAGCCAACCACGAGCTTAGCAGTTAGCAACCCCAAGCCTCCCGCGAGCTTAGCAGGTAACAGCCCCCAAGCCTAACACGAGTTTAGCAGGTAACACCCCTAAGCCTAACACGAGCTTAGCAGGTAACAACCCCCAAGCCTAACACGAGCTTAGCAGGTAACAACCCTCAAGCCTAACACGAGTTTAGCAGTTAACAACCCCCAAGCCTAACACGAGCTTAGCAGGTAACAACCCCCAAGCCTAACACGAGCTTAGCAGGTAACAACCCCCAAGCCTAACACGAGTTTAGCAGGTAACAACCCCCAAGCCTAACACGAGTTTAGCAGGTAGCAATCCCAAGCCTCCCGCGAGCTTAGCAGGTAACAACCCCAAACCTCCCGCGAGTTTAGCAGGTAGCACCCCCACACCTACCACGATAAAAAGGTGCAGCATTTAATATGTTTTCCGACGAGACTGAAATTAATGTGAATAGGACAGGAAGGAAAATTCTACTTCGAAACGATGACACTTTCGGACTCCAGAAGTGTTTAAAAGTTGAGGTAGAGCGATGGACTTGCAATGCTAACAGTTGTATTCAAACCTTTTCCATTGAAGGAATAGATGTCCTGGATATTCAAGAGGACCGTAATAACGCGGCACCACCTAGTGAAAAAATTCGGAGACAGAAAGTACTTCGTAATCTGAAGAGAAAAGCTACGGGAGATAAATGTTGAAGGCCATCAAAACTAATTTGCGAGCAACTGAAGAGAGAAAACTGGGAAGAAGAAACCACTGAGTCGTCCACAGTAAGTTCCTGTACAAAGCTAGGTGGAAAATACTTCCGAAATTACTCACGAGTATAGAGGAGGTTCGTGATGTTCTGAACCCACTAAATGTGAAAACTGTAGATGAGGCCTAGTTTTTGCTACACAATGATGCTGCGAAGAAGGTTATAATATTTTTAAGTATTGAAGCAAATTCAGCTGGATACTAAAACTGCAACTAATTCCTCAACAAATAAAAGGCGAAAGGTCTTATCCACACTTGAAGATCATGATGCAGCAAGTAGAACATATCAAAGCTGGAAAACGTTTCTTAAACACAATACGTAAAGTCGATTTCTTATAAAACCAAACCTGGAAATACATGGAAATAAAATCTAAAAGGATAAATGCCGCTTATTTTAAAGACAAAAAAATACATATTACTGTATGATATAGGTCTAGAGTGTCAAAATAACGAAGCATTTAAATGCAGATCCATTGTGAGTAAATTGCAGAACATAAATAGTGAAGAAGGTGATAAATGTGGAACCTTTCGCTGTGCGCGCCAGTTCGCCTCATCGTGATAAACCCTGAGTAACGCTAAATGAACTGGTACAACTACTAATTCAAATTTAAGCATTATAGGTTCAAATTCTCTTGGTACTAAAATTGTATTTATTTGTTATTATTCATAAAAGCAAAAAAAAGTAACATCTTGAACTAGAAGTATGTAATGCTTCGTCAAATAAACACCAAACTGGAACTGTACTTGTTTCGACAGAGAGATTTTGGGTCCATGTAATTCGGGACTGGAACGGGATGCTTGGGGGCCATGTAAACAAGGGACCTTAAAGGGTCCGAGAGGCTTTGGTGCTATTTTGCTGACCGCGGGAGACTTCGGTTCTGCACCCCTTCAGTCAGGCAGAGGATAAGTGTGATGAAGGAGTTTTGGAAATATACTGGTTTCCCATTTGTGGTCGGTGAAAGAGTGCAAGCAGAATGTGTTTAATTTACTTTATTTTTTAATTTATTCACATACAGAATATATTACAGAGTAGCATTATACAACAGTTAATCACATTTATGAACAACAAATATGAGAGCCTATAAATATTGTATAGGTTTATTTACACTTTTTAGCTTGAACGCAACAAAAAGTTTCCAGTAGTTTCCACTAGTTTAGCTGTACTAAAACATGTGCCTATCAAAAACCTGATGCAGAATTTAAATTTGTATTACGAAAAAAGCAGGAATGCTTCCAATGTGTGGGCACTAAATGACGTCACGAAGATATCATGAAACTAGTGGCGAGTTGTGTTTTTCAGCGCAGATACCAGCAATGTCCCGGTCTAGAAGTTTCTAGCGGCCCCGGAAGGATTGTATAAGAACCGATTAGAGTCCTGGTGGAGCAGTTTCAGTGTTTAGAATTCTATACAATTCTTGTGTATTTTTCGAGCATGAAGTGTCTCTTTACTAATGTGGCTCAGTGGTGAGGAAATTGTGCAGTAAAACAGTTCACGAATCAGCGGTCAATTGAATTGTGTGATTCGACAGAGTAGTGCGGGAGCTGCGGTAAGTTCCAAAATCTGTAGTGCAGTGGAATCGTGAAGTGAAGCAGTTCAAAAGTTCAGTGATTCCAAGCTCCTTGGTGAGAACTCGGCGGACAGTATGAACTGGCAGTGAAGCAGTTCACGAGCGAATATCGAAGTCGTGGTGTTCAGATTCGGCGTGCAGCTTCATGTAAGAGATAAACATGTAGGCAAGAGAGATTACTGGTAGCTACAATTGGTGCATGTAACAGAGAAACATAAGGAAGCACTAAACAGGCTAGCCTAGCAGTGTGTTAATGTAAAAGAGGAAGTGATGGTACGTTAGCACTGTGCTACACAGTTTAGTGACAAGTCAATGAGAACTTATTCTTGTGTTCTATTTGCTTTTGTCACAATATTATTATCACTAGCAGTTTGGAAGACTATGAGGTGGTACTCATAATGAGAAAATCTCATTTATTTTTAATTAACTAATAAAACAATATAACGTTTTGTTAGCTATCAGACACTCAATACAAAAAATGGCTTAGTATTTTGCAACATTGAGCTATAAAGAAAAAGCCACAATGTTAGTAAATATTTGTTATTAAAGTTAGTAAATCTTAGCAAATTAATGTTGCTAATACTTTATACGCAAAATATTAACACCTGATCAAATACATAGTTTTGTGAGGCTTGTGTGTGATCAGTTAATCACGCCGCTGTTGTGACATCGCATACTCTAACGCAATTCACAAAAATGAAAGGTATATTGTTACAGAAAAGGTTCCTAATGATACCGTTCTGTTAATAAGACCAAAAATTGGCAAGCTTCATATCGAATTGCAGTAAACAGAGTATATTACTCCTATATTAAAGCGAACAGGCCATTAAACAAAGGATAAGAACTCTTTAAATTTTAAACTACTCTAAATATATACAGAGGCGGTGAAATGGACGAAAAGTGTGGTTTATTGGTACAAAATGCTTTATAATCAGCATACAACAGGAAAGTGTGATTTTACATTAATAATTATTAACCTCTGTTTTCTTGGGTTTTCTTTTATGGCCATATTTCTATTTTCAACCTGTTTCACTCGCTGTAATATCCGGTATAAGTAAATGAAAGGTTGTATACCTAGTTATCAAGAACAAGATATAAATAAAGAGAGGAATACTTATTATCATGTCTAGCTGTGACTTTATTTAGTAGTAAAATTCATAATTTGAAAGTATTTCAATCAAAACAGGTAAGTGTGTCACATGATAGTGTACTTTCTTCCCAAATGGTGAGATAAATGGAAGTTAATCCCTATACTTTAACACAATAAAAGAAAGTTTCATTATAAAATATTTTTTCAAAGAATAATTGCATCGCATATACGAAATTTTAAAAGCTCTAACAAGTAATAAAGGAACTAATGAACTAATTTAAAAGTATGTCAGAAATAAGACCTGAAGCTTTCCTGGCGACTAATATGCTCAGGCTCTTCTCGGGAAGCAAGCCAGGTGTAAAGAAGATTAGAAATCGAAGTTTCGGGAGTGTGCATCTCTACCATCATCAGGATATTTATTAAATATTATAACCATAAATGAATCTCTGGATATAACACAAATATAAACAAAGACAAAGCACTATCAAAATTCGCATTACTGAACAAAAGACTGTTTTCAGTAAATTAAATTCCAGGTCAGGAAATGGAGTGAGTATACAAAATTAATTGGGTTAAAGAAGCGTAACTACTTAACTTGATTATCAAGTTGTATTGGTATGTGCTTCTTAAGTGGACGGATTTCCAGTGAAAGACTAACTGGACTTCCAAGTTCCAGGAGTGCACCGCTTCCCTTTAAATGTGGGACACCATGTGTATGGAAACCGGAAGGACCATCGCTACCAGAATAAACGAACATGAATAGAGCACTCGTTTAGTGCAACCTGAGAAGTCTGGGCTGGCAGAGCATAGTTTGATAGTGACCATAGGGGGACGACCATCTTGTCAAAATGCAACAGTTACTGGGAGCGGAGAATCAAGGAGGCTTTGGCCATTTCCTCCAAGAGGAGCACGCTTAATCGTGATGCTGGATTTTAGTTCAGCTTCTCTTGGAAACCGTCCTTAAAGATGGAAATCCGTCGACTTAAGAAGCACAGATAAATACTGCTGGATAATCAAGTTAAGTAGTTACTATTCTTTGACCCAGTTACTTTTCTGTACTCACCCCTTCTCCTGACCTGGCATTTAATTTACTGAAAACAGTCTTTTGTTCAGTAATGCTTATTTTGATAGTGTTTTGTCTTTGTTTATATTTGTGTTATGTCCAGTGCTTCATTTGTGGTTATAATATTTAATAAATACGCTGATGATGGTAGAGATGCACACTCCCGAAACATCGATTTCTAATCGTCCTTTCACCTGCCTTGCTTCCCGATAACAACTTAAGTATGCCAGAAATGTTTGTACATGTACTTTAAATTTAAGTGTGTTAAAACGTTAAATGAATGTGTATCAAATGGCGAATTTTAGAAGTTACACAGATTCCCACATTATTTCTAGAGAAAGAAGTGAACACAGAAAAAATGAGCGTTAGTTGTTTTATCACATACCTCAGCTCAACTTTTTTCGATCGTGCAATATGTGGTTTATATTATGACAGATTACAATAAAGGTTTTCTTTTCACAGAACAAAAATGTGCTGTAGTCCTCATTTGTTTTCCTACAAGGAGCCTGTACCTTGGAGATATCATATATACTCCTTCAAACCTCTATATAATTATGGTGATTTCAGTAACGTTTATATTGTTTCTGTTTTCATTATTTTACCTTATAGCTGCTATAAGGTTATCAAAATGTTTTCTTACCTTATATTAATTAATGGAAAATATTCCAACGCACTACAGGGAAGTTATAAATATGTTATTACTGAAAACATTAACTTTTGTTGTGAAGCTGTAAGAGGTTAATAATTCAGCGGAGGAAGTTTTCTTCGGAGTAATTCTTAATAATTATAAGAGACTAGCGTTTGAATTAAGTATATGCTTAAATCTCACTAAATCTACTGTTCTATAAGCTTTATAATAGTATACATTAAAGCTTTACCGAAGCATCGTGTGTGTTACAATACACACGTTTAAGTTAGTAATTATGATTTAGCTGAAGTTGAGGTTATCAAATGATGGGATACAATTTTATTCAGCTCCAGTAGTAGTCTCGCATTAATTCGAACATACGCAAGCTGCGACAACGCGGATTGCGTCAAGCTTCCATCTCCGACTGAGGTTTCCCGGAAGTGTGTAGGAATATGATTTAGTATCCAAAACAGCGGCCATCTCAGTTATCTCTCCATCAAGTCCTTCGTTTTCTGGGTGAGGCCATGCTATGGTTTGCTCCTTCTTCTTTCTGAGTACATAGTCAACGGAGTAGATGGGTTGACAAGGTGTGCCGTATCCTCCACACAAAGAATTGCTGCACATGGCACTGGTGATATACCGGGGGTATGCTCGAGGGCCAAGATCCAAAAAGCTCACCGTACTTTGGCAGCTACAACTTGCTTCTCCTTGTTCTTTCAATGAGGAACTGCAACCGTCGACGCTGCGTTTCTTTAAAATAATTGAGCTGTTGTTTGTATCATTGTTCATCTCTGCTTTCCTGGAGACGGAGCCAAGGTAGGTGTCTAGCCTGTGAAATAAACAAATACATTTTACTTTTTTGTATCTACATAGAAAGGTAGCTCACTTGTAATGGGTTGACCCAAAACTTCTTTCGTATGATTTGTTTTTGTTTCTTTTTGAGTGAAATACGTTTTATGTCATTCCATAGACAAATGCCATCTCTACAACTTTGTATGTTAAGCTATTTTCGCGAACAATTTGTACTCTTTTCGCGCCCGTTTAACGTAAAAACCAGGTGCCGAAAGTTCTCTTTGCTGTTAACTTGGTATTCCGTTTTATTAATCAGAAAGAACAAACAGTATACAGGCAACCAAAAACTGAATGCACTGTTTGGTATAGTACATAATTCTCCCTTTAGTAACATAAAACATATTGTCAACACTTCATTTTGTACGAAATACTTTCACTTAGAAGTATACAAGATTTATGGGCCAACCCATTAGTATCTATAATTTCATATGGGAACCACTTTCTGTTAAAAATTATACCCTTCAGCGTTAAGTCAAATAGAACAATGAATTAAATGGCTGAAATGATAGTCAAAGGAGCCATGGACGGCAGAGCTTAGAGTTGCACCAGATTCATCTTTCAGGATAAGGGAAAACCCCTGAAAAAACTTATGTTGATAACTCATCCTGAGCGAGATTCAAACGCGGGAAGTCTTGAACTTGAGGTATACAACCAACTACCCCCGCTACAGAGGCGAGCGTGAGACAGATGATGAAATACAAATTATATATTTATCAAGGTGAGACAGTGCACATTGAACACCTGTGATGTTAAGAAAACGTTATGTTATTATGTGTTTCAAATGGGAAGGGTTCTCGCCTGTAGCGCATCAGATGCGTTAGAGCCTTCAGCGTTGCCACCTCGTTTCCCCACTCTTCTAATATTCCCCTCTGGGTCGCACACTTGCGAGTGTTTGCTGACGCAAACTGAATTTTCCAAAGTTTTATAACAATGCAGTTGTTGAAATCACAATTGCAACGTGGATATTCGTATATTACGAAATATATCAAACAAATGGTTTAAATATTTCGTTTAAAATTAGTTATAGTTTATGAATTACTTATTTTTCTATTCCAATGAACATAACAGCGGTGCATTCCATATAGCTGTGAATATTACTTACGTTAACTGCAAATTTATGATGCTAGGTTCCAAAATTTCATTACGTGCTATTTCTTTACAAAGGTCGTCTTCTTGTTTATCTGAGTCTCACGCAGTTTTCCTAGTCTTGTTGTCTTCCTTGTCAAGTTCTTCGTGAATAAGTCGTTGAACGTCACTGAGTTTAAAAATATTATTTCTATTTGCAACATAATTTGAGCCCACATTAATTCAATTGGATTGTTCTGGCAGTAATAAGGGGGAAAGTGGATCGTATCTCATTGATCCAGCTGATGCACTTTTTTATGGAAGAGTAATTGAATAGTACTGCTTTGAACTCTCTGGAGTAAATAGAGATTACGAACCATTCATAAACAAAGGTATAATGTGGCCAGATACGTTGGGCCAGACCATCAGGAAGTGTTTCGTTTCCTCTCATCAAATTTAACAAACACCTTGGTTTATTCAAAGTACATTTTTCTTTTACCACGTCATGTCAAATGTTTACGTTTCAGTTCTGCGTAATTTCAAATATACGTTCACGCATACATGCTAACCAATAATGATATTCATTACAGTGCTTACGTCACCGTGCATTGTTATAATATATTGGCCTCTACTTTATTTGTATTAGTAAAACTGAGCTAAAAATATGGGGGCTTTTACGGTTTTGTTAAATACATTACTCTATCCTTCCACATGGAATAGTTTTAGCAAAATCTGAAATTTTGCCTTAGCGCGAATAGTGTTTATTTGAGATTGATTAGTTTGGCATTTATCACACACCACTTAGGGGGAATGCAATACGACAACACCGCAGGACTCCGATTGGTTGCTCGTCTAGTAGTGCTCAAGAACAAACACCTTCCCATTTGAAACACATAATAGTTGCACGTTTTCCACCAAGTAGCTACCTATTAAAGTAGCTCCTTTTTTTAGACTGCCTAAGTAATTCCCCTCCATGAGGTTTCCACCTTTAGGTATGTGTCCTTTGGCTGCACGCACTCTCTATGTGACTAGACCAAAAAAGCACATCTAATATGGTAGGTATCTGCAAAATTTTGAAAATTCACAGTATGTAAAGCGGTTTATTGAAGCTTAGGCCAGAAATTAAACTGAATTTTGTCATTTTCATTATTGTATCTTTCATAGTCATTTGAAACATTAATTTTTGTGTCATACGTTCATCATCGTAATAAAATTTGTGCACACAGTGCATTTATAAATATATTCACTACAAAAATTCGGGTGTCCTAGTAAATAAGTTTACAGAATTATATATTATCTAACGTTTTTTATACTAACACCTAATTAATGTAAAAATAGTTACTTTTCATTCTGCTCCGTATTCTTTATGTTTAAATATGTGAATCATTTACTTCTAAAAATTGGAGCATTACTTTTAAAGAGAAGCAGTACTTATATTTTTAAGAAAATTTGCAGAAGCTAAATTCTAAGGAACATTTAAAATTGTAATCATTTCAATTAATGGTCATGCGACTGTCTAATAATAGCTTATGCTATTTGGCAGTTTAAATGAACCAAGTGCACAAAGCGGTATTTTATTATAGCTTTGATCCATATTTAATGTCGAGAAATTAGATTCGTTAATTTTTATAGCTTCTAAGTAATCCTTTAGAGATATGTAGCTTTCAGGAACACAGAGTCAAACTAGTGGATGATATAATCGATATGAAAGGCAGGGATGATCCGAACCTGCCTCTGTGATAGAGTTGACATATTTGCGTGACGTTAAACGAGAAAACTACGAGATTTATATTAAAGTTTTCATCAGTGACACTGAAACGATGCAGGAGTTATTGCTTCCATCCACACTGAATTGTAATTGTGTTACATATATTTCTAAATGTGTTTCACCCAACCCAAATTTACCATCTTCCTTTAATTTTCTTTACTAAGTGTTGCAAAACATGCAGTAAAACTCCACTGTGATTGCTTATGTATTGTAGATCCCATTAATGGTAGACCATGCCTGTCGTAAAAGGCGACTAAAATGGTCACCCGATGCCCGAGGGTATAACTGGGGCACCCAGTCCCAGGGGATATAAATATGGGACTTGGTCCTCCAGGTTGGGGGTTGGGCGTAGGTTTAACTCCCCTACCTCGTAAAAAGTACTCTGTTACGGATACTTTAATTCGCCTCGGAATAACTCGGATAATCTGGAGACAAAACGGCAAAGAAAGCGACTAAGGAGGCGGAAAACAGATTTGGTAAAGGCGACTTGGAATGTAGGGACACTGAAGAAACCTGACAAGTCGAAGGAATTAAGGAATGAAATGGAAAACTATGGAGTGAACCTTTCAGCACTACAGGAAGTTAGATGGAAAGCACAAGGAATGCTAACCTTTAGGAATCACATGCTGGAGAACGCCGGAAACCTGTGTAGCTAAGAAGATATTCATAGGAAAGCTTGATGGCAGAAGGAGAAGAAGAAGACCCAGAAAAAGATGCGTAGAGGATGTAGAAGATGACTTGAGAAATTTGGGGGGTTAAAGGCTGGATAAGAAAAGCAGAGGACCGAGTGAATTGAAGAGGGTGGTTAGGGGGGGCCAAGGGCCTACATGGCCTGTAGTGCCAGCTGTCATCATCATCATCATCATCATCATCATCATCATCATCATCATCATCATCACTGTACCGCAAATTAAAGCATTGTGTATATGAAAGGGTAGAGCCAGACTGAAAAATTCAATTACATAGCCGGGATTTGAACCACGGATCTTCTGGTCTCCGTCCAGCCGCTCTAAACCATTGAGCTACTATGGCCAACGTACCAAAGTGACATTAAATTCTCCAACTGACTCCTGTTTCTCCCGGTAAACCACTAGGAGTTCTCTTAAACACATGAGACAACTACCTTTATGGCGACTTACTATGCTGTAAGTACTTTAAGGTCCAGGCTTTATAGTTCGGACCACTATTAGGTACAGCTAATGGGAATGATTTGTTCTTTCACACTAGTCGTGTGTAGGACGCACTATGAAAGGGTAGTCATGTCTCACGTATTTATGAGAACTCCTAGTCATTTACCGGGAGAATCACGAGTCAGTTGGAGAATTTAATATAATGTTGGCACGTTGGTCATTGTAGCTCAATGGTTTACAGCGGCTGGACGGAGACCAGAAGATCCGTGGTTCAAATCCCGGCTATGGCATTGAATTTTTCAGTTTGGCTCTACCCTTCCATAGTGCGTCCTATACACGGCTAGTGTGAAAGAACAATTAATTTCCATGGTTTTATAGCTTTAAATTTTCCATACTGATCATATTCTGTGTATTTATACGTTAAAGTCCAAATATGTTTTAATAAAAAGATCTTCTCAATTTGATGCATTGCACCCAATTTACGCTCTCCACTTTTGTACAACTACTTATTCCTCCATCTACTTCATGCCATTCGATAATCGGATGTGAAGTCATTATTTTTAATATTTTTGTAGATAAAAAGAAAATATGGGAATTCGTTAGACTGTAGGCAACTTTCAAGTTGCTTACCTACCTCCATTTTTGATTACATGCAGCCTGTTGGGAGTATAAATGCAAATATTTTTATTGGGAATTGAACACAATATAGTAAAACAATTGCAATCATATTTGCTTCAGTTGTGAACTTATAATTTTATTTATTATGAGTAGTATGTTTTCGGGTTGCTTAGTATTTACAAGTTCTGTTGATTTCTCAGGAGGTAAATAATGTGATATATTTGTAGGAAAATTGTTAGACATTAAGGTACCATGTATTAAAAATCCTGTATTTATACATACAACAGAGTGTATATCCAACTAGAACTCTTCCAAGATTTATGTACTGACATAATTTTATATGTTTTGCTTATTGTAATTCTGTTTGATGAAAGATTAAAACACAAATCAAACGGGTTTTATGTAGAAACGTACCAGTCCTTCTTGTTGCTGCAGTCAGTACAAGGTCCTGACGAGTATTCAGGCGAAGGATTTCCCTCCGATTCAGCCTGTAATGCTTCCAACAAGGTTGCAGTTGAGCTGCGTAGATAGCAAGCTACAGCAACTAAGATTATCGTCTGTAAACATAAATATCAGTTTGTATGAGGTAATTTCATAACTAACATATACACCACATAATATTATTTGGAGGAGGGCGGCCCTATTGCTTTGGTGACCATATAAAACGTCTTCAACACTTGCGATAAGATAGACGGTAAAGAACAAGGTGATGTAAGTATTGACATCTGCATGCCTCAGTCTGCTAAATGCAACTGGAAACTGTGGAGGCAGGCGCTCCCAATGCTCTTCTTCCGAAACTGTTTAATGTCTCCTCCCACCGAACGCACTCACGTACTGTTGCCTCCAAAAATGCAGTGCTAATACAGTTATTGCTGCCTAAGCTACTACATGGCGGAGTGTTGGGGCGTATTAACTTTCAGTGACTTGGCAATGCATTCAGTTGTTTACTAGAAGAGCGAAATATCTGTAACCTGGCGTAAACTAAGTTAGGAAACACAAATGAAACACCTGGGGGTTTGCGTCTAATATGAAAGGCTAGCCAATTATTATACACAAATGTAAATTACCTTTGCAGGTACCCGTTTTGTTGCTTGACACAGAGGGATTACCAAGTTACCATGCACCAATTTAGCAGAGTGCTCTCACTCATGTGGCAGGCTTGATTCTATGGAAGCTGCGATGGAATATTGCAGATAGCATCCAGACCACGCATGATTTGGTCTGAGCTAGAATGGTTCAACACAACAGTAGCATCCTTGACAAACGACATTCATGGTGCTAGCATGACAGCTAACCTGAGAATATTTCCAACAGATCAGCAAGAAAAGTGAATCCAGAGCATCACATCAGCAAGGCTTCCATGTGAGGAATAAGTCATGTCTATCTTTATGTTGTACATTTTGCTGAGGTATTCCATGGGGATGGCATAAATAGTTCGTGGTGAGTGGTTTCCAGAAAGACGAATGTAGTAGCCAAATTATGAGGTTGGTCTTATTTTCAGCTGTGTATTGATGAACCACGAACTTATTTATTACATCTGATGCTTATTATTAGACTGTCCCAAAATTAAATGTCCGTTATGCTGTGCAGCGCGATCTTCTCAACATCACCTTACAGAGAGAACCTTGAGAGAAAACCCGTACCCTATTTAGTTTATCTACTCCCTAGAACAAAGATATTTATTTATGTGAGAAGAATTTAGTACCACCGCAATTTGCAACTAACAGCTTGTAAACTGTTGATGAAGTTTGCTTGGGTATTGGATCAGTAGAAGCAGTTCAGTAGAATGCACGAGTAATATACCATATACAACGCCACTTGACTTTCCAATCTAGAAGCACGTCATGTGTTCTTTGTATAGTAAGTAACTCCACAAGAATTGAAGGAAAAGTTAAAATAGCCTGAGTAGCTTAAAATTCCAGTGTTACATAATGTGGCAGCATTTATGCTAACCAGACTTAGGTGTGCATTCAACAAGATGACCATCAATTCAAACACTTCCTCCATTAGATGCAAGTGTATCAATTACACTAACTCTTTTAAGTGTCTATATTTTAAGTTTATTTTTAAGCTGCTAGTAACGTAGCCCAATGTCTCTTTCGATAATTTTAATTAATATGTAACCTGAATGATACATTTAATGCTGCAGCAAAGCAGGTCTTTATTTAAAACAACACATGTCAAAAAATTTCCCCAATATGTCTTTTTCACTATCTACGTTACAATTTACATTTCCTATAACGCGCAATCTATACATCATTGTTATTTTAGCTTTTACAACTTTAACTTTAAAAAGAAATTAAAACTACAGTCCACTGAATAGAAAAACGTTTTAAATTATTGTTTCTGCCTGTAAGAGGTGCTTTGATGTCCTGCTGAAGAGCTTAATTACAAAGTGTTATATATTCTCAAATAATATTTACACTGTGTGGGGATATTTTTAAAAACAGTAAAAGTACTAAACTATTAGGCTTCCTATAGATTTAAAATATGCATGAAGTTGGATCTAGATATAACAAAGTATTAAACTTTGTTTGGTGTGCTAAAACTTGCAATGAACAACCTGAAATTGCGGATTTTTAATTTTTAAATGGGTATCCGGTGTTAAGTAATATTACTTAGACTTAATTTTTGTTTGTGCTATGATGGTAACCAGGGCTGTGGCCTTATATCCTCTATGAAGTAGGTCTCCCTCATGAGTTCGTATACCAGTAGTGATGGCGCTGCTTTTTCGACTCCTAAGTCTCGTTCCATGAATATCGTCTTGCCTTCTCAGTTCTTTTTAAGTTCCCTAATTCGAGTTTATCCCAGATTATTTCTATGCCATATAATACGACTGGCGCCACTAAACTGCATCGCTGTGGTTGTTGATAGATTAGCTATGTCAGGAATTTTGTATGAGGCACTGATGGCTGCTGCTGCTCTCTCCTGGATGTGCATATTGAAGGAAGTTGTAGTTGTTTGTATCGTAACTCCCAGATATTTATACTTTACAACCCGAAGAGTCTCGTATAATGTTAGAGTGTTTTTAGTTGCTAATTTTCCATCGTTCCAAAATGTCATTTTTACTGTCTTCTCTTTGTTTATGTCCATGTCATTTGCTCTTGCCAAAACCTCTAATTTGTATAGTTCATCTTGAACGTCCTATACCTATATTTTCGTAGATCCTATCACCATATCTATCTGCATACAGAACTATTTTTGCTGTTGAGTTTTCTCCTATGATGGCTGCTACATCGGCTGTATAGATGTAAAACAGCATAGGTCTTATAGGGTACAACTTTGACTCCGTTTGTATGATTTCATCTGAGATTTCAATATAGTTGTTTATCTGGATAAGGTTTAGTTGTGGGCAGGAACTAATCGTTGTTTTGCCCGCCTCGGTAGCGTAGATGGTAGCGTGTCTTCTTCACGTTCAAGTGGTCCCGAGTTCGAATCGCGGTCAGTCAACCTGGATAAGGTTTTATCCGGGGGTTTCCCTTATCCTTAAATACGAATGTCTGTAGCTCTAAGCCCCATGGACCCCAGACACATTCGACCATCATTTCACACATTTCATTCACCGTCCTATATAACTTAACGTTGGAGGACGTAAAATTACAACAACAAAAAATAAATAAAGTAATTGTTTTTATAGGATCTTCCTCATTTGTTTTAGTTTTCCAATCAGCTTTTCTCTGTACACTGAATCAAACTCTTTTTTGAACTCCACAAATGCTGAAAAATATTTTCCTCCTGTTTGTCTCAGAGTGTCTTCTATTTGGTCCAGTAAAAAAGTTTACTGTTTGTGGGTTTCTCCTTCCCTTCATGATGTACTATCGAATCCCTTATCCCTAAAATGTATGCCATAATTAATCCCAATCCTGTAATATTTTGTAGCTAGAGTTACTTTAGTATAGTTAAAAATTACACTGTCATACTATAATATAAAACTATGTTATGTGCTTATACACTTAATTCTTTTATTTCTCCTTAACAAGTTATAAATAAAATGTCAACAGCGTGTGCCTATGTATTAAAATAATTTAATTTAAGTTTGCCCAAGGGTTCAGTATTGGATACTTTATTGTATATCATCATGGATAACGATCATACCAGAGGAAAGTTACCTTGTCTTCTGTTGATATTACACACATGAGCGTAAATTCTAATTTCAGTTTCATCAATGATGGTATATACAATAGTTCAGTCCAGTATCTGGTTTAGAGTCCGTGGTTTCCTAATCAATGAAAAGAAAACCAAACTGTCATCTGCAAATCAAGTCATGTTAGCTTGTGGTCTGTCCTTAGGCTACATAAATCAGTTATTTAAACAATAACATAACACAGAAACACGTCAATCGAAAGGAACATATTCAGATTAATGTCTCCACACGGCAATGCAAATGTTATTATTTGTGATCTACTTATCTGAAGGGATAAACTAACTGTAGATTACTAACCTGTATAGTTATGAGAGTCATCACGTTGAAGTATAGCTTCCTGGAAATGTAGTAGATATACTTCTGCTGTCCCTTACTAAGTGCTAATGGAAAACCCTGAGTCGGTTACAGCTTTTATAAGAATCGAGAGCTGTAAAATAATGCCCATGGAAGCTGTGGGTGTCAAGACATTGTGAGTGTGAAACACAAAAGAAAGCCAATAGTGAGTGGGTGGTGATATGAACTGGCGCCTTTCTTATATTTGTCTGTTTAAGTGAAGTGATACTAATATAGCCTCTAAAAGCTCCATTTTCTACCTCAATGGGGCATTGTTATTGGTTTGAGGAAAATGGATTTCCTTTCTTTACCAGAAGCTTCTTATAGAAAGCCTTCTTATCTCTGAAGGACATGTCAATCTGGTTATTTTCTTTTACATAATATTTTGAAGGAAATTACATTTATATATTCACCCAAAATAGCATATTTTTGCAGTCTTATCAAATGGAATGTCCTCTATAATTTGCGATATATGTTACCATTTTAAGTGCAATACTTTTTATTTAAAACAATATTCCATCTGTAATTTGCACTGTGAATTATATTCTCTTCACAGAGAAATAAGAACTCCTACACATTTTGAAGTAAGACCTTAAAATGCATGCTTCAGTTAAATACGGTTGATATACCCTTGTCTAACAATTAATGGGAATAGCCTACCAAGTCGTCAGACATTTCGATCTTGAAAGAGACCACTACAGGCTGAATGATACAAAATCATAATGGAGGTAAAATTGAGGGACAGGAATTTCGGGAGATCTAGGAAATTAGCCTGGCCAGAATTCACTTGAAGACCCGGGAAAGCTTTCTGAAAGACACACGAACCAAAAACGTCGACCACGGGAACCGAGCGTATTTTTAGGTAAACTGTCTCGCCAAGCATAGAATGCATAAATATGCCCGGTGTTCATTTTATCTGTGATTTTACCGCGCAAAATTTGACGTCATCAAAAGCATCGCTGCTGGAGCGAGTTTATATATTATTCCCCTAACGGGTTGCAATCGTATTTGATGTACTGATAGCAGTTCTGCAGCCGCCCTCTACCGGCAGGTAGAGGTGGATTCTGCCCACGTAATATAAAGGTGCGTAATTTCGCCTGGTGCGTAGATACGATAACTGTTGTAGTTTGTTTTAGTGAATATGAACACCACTACATGACCATAAATACATACAATATCTTTCAACTCGATGTTTCTCTGGAATATATATAACTTAATATCATTTAATAAAGGAATGCCAAATTAATAACAGTATTAGTTTCAAAACATTTTAGTAAAGGAACATATTTTTTGTCCTTTCAATAGTGCACGTCATATCGTATGATGACTGAATAAACTAATGAATTTATGAATGAATGAGTAAATTAATTAATGACACGGGTGGTATAATGCTAAAATGAATCCACCATCCCTAGAGCTCAGAGTTACTCAACATTCGTCTTCGTAGAATAAGGGAAAACCCTGGAAATAACCTTATCCAGGTAAGTCATCCTTAGGGAGATTCGACTCACAAGACCGCGCCGTGGCTCAGTGGTTAGACCGCTTGGCTGTCATCAAGGCGGCCCGGGTTCGATCCCAGGCGACCTCAAAGTGAGATTTGTGGTGGAAAACACGGCGCTGGGACGGATTTTCTAAGGGACCTCCGGTTTCCCCCGCCATCTCATTCCACCGGTGCTCCATCTTCATCTCATGTATCATCTGTGTCACCGCCTGCGGTGCCGTATGTAGTACAAGCGGGCGTTAAACACTACACACACACACACACACACACACACACACACACACACACACACACACATTCGAGTCACAAAATCATGAGTGTGAGGCACACACGCAACCCCACATCACAGAGGCGGGCAAGAAACAGATTATTTATATTATATATTTATAGAATTTATTTATTATATCTATTACTTCTAGCTTGAGACCAGTCATTTTATAGCGTCCAGTGATTCTCTTTTTGCGAGTAACTGATCCTGTATCTTGGAAATGTTTGATGCAACTATTGGGTTTAAAAGACATAAGGATACCAACATTAATAGACATTTTAATTAAGCGTGAGAATGGAAAAAAGTTATATCGTATACTGATAAAACATAAGACGTTTATGTTACAAACAAAAGTATGTCAATTTGACGGTACCTGGACATTTTTGACAACATTACGCTCCGAGGAACTTGTCTGAATGCCGGATAGCGTTGCATAAACTCCTCTACGCAACGGTTTAAATTGTATGTCACACCAATTTTAATGCCGAAACGAAGATAGCATTCAACCATGAAGAAGCGATGCTCTTCTGTTCATATCCAGGTGAAGCTGGTTGCACTAGTTAGCGGCGCAACCACATTAAGAGCGTTGTAATTTGCTTACTGTTCCGCAAAAATTACCGCTTCTTCCCCGTAGAGGGCACTATGATTTCAAGATAGACTCACCAGTCAACTATGGCATCATTCTTGCTCAATCGGAGGGCGAGAAATAACGAATAAAAATGAACACCATGGATATGTGTGTGTGTGTGTGTGTGTGTGTGTGTGTGTGTGTGTGTGTGTGTGTGTGTGTGTGTGTGTGTGTGTGTGTGTGTGTGTGTGTTTGTGTGTGTGTAACAGTTGTTTTTGTTTGGCACTAAAATGAGTTTTATTTATTTACTTGGTAGTGTTATTTAGAAATTAAAAATAAATGTTTAAAAATATTATAATGTTTATATTAAGGAAGTGGATGTGAAATACTAGGTAGAGGGAAAATTTAACAAGATATGTATATTGGTTGGTACAACTGACATTAGAAAAGAGATGAAAGCTTGCTATGGATAGAGAAAAAACCAATAGTCTTCCTTGTGGAAAAAGACGCTGAGAAGATAAAAAGTTTTGAATAGTGATTAGTCGACGTGCAGGAGTGAGCAATTTTATGTAACTAACGGAATCTATTTATTAAGGAAGGAAGGATTTATGGATATGCTGGATATAACCTGCAGCGATTGACTAGGATAGAAATGTAATCTATATTATACAATTAAATTATATATTACGAAATTGAACTTATCCAAATTATATTTCTTTCACTCCTAACTTTTCACTCCTAGAAAAGAAGAGATATTATGACTCTTATTTAAGCAGATACGATATTCAACAACCAATTCAAACTACAACGAATAAATCCCGTTCTACATATCGCCACAACGTGGAGCATCATCATAGTGTATTCAACATCGCATTCAATCTACCACGATATATATATATATATATATATATATATATATATATATATATATATATATATATATGTGTGTGTGTGTGTGTGTGTGTGTGTGTGTGTGTGTGTGTGTATATCTTGTTATCCCTTACTTGTAGAGTTCTTTTGCTGCACAAATATAGAAGCTAGGAGGACAAAAACATATATAGCTTTTCTGCTGAGAACCCGAAGAACTCTTTTTATTAACTTAGTTAAGATGGTAAAACAGAGTAACCAGAATGAAGTATATATATATATATATATATATATATATATATATATATATATATAGCCGTAAATTCCAATGATCGACTAAACTGTACTTTCAGGATCAAAGAAAAGGCAATTTATGTTTTGCTCTAGTAACAAATAATAATATTTTACATTCGCACTTCCTCTGTTCTATATTGTTTATTAGCGTTTATGTAAAATATTATTATGAAATTTTATTTTTGTCTGCTTTACTTTAGTTGAGATAAACCGGAGCCAAAACGGCTAAGTTACACACTCTTTGCATACAGTCGTGAGAAATAACTGCAACTGGAAATGGCTTTGAAAGGGCAACTGAGTACTGAAGAATCGAACTGTTAATAACAAATACCTCGGAAATGTATAAAGGCAAAATTGTATGTTTTAATGAAATCTACAGTTTAAAGTATGCCCTCTTCCTTCGCTTTATATGTACAATATTATATAAAATTCCTTTCGAATTGAGGGGGCTGAATAGAATATTCCCAGAAATTTTTAGACAAAAGTATCTTATCAGCCTTTAAAAGTTTTCTCTATGCTGCAACCTATAGAAGAGCTTTTACTCTCTGTGAGGATGTATTTACAGTGAAAATGACAGAGGAATATCATTTTAAATTATGGCTATTGCACTTCCCTCAAATTACAGAGGAAATTAAAGTTAATAAGATGTGCTACTTTTGGCAGAATTTATCAATTTAGTTTCCTTCAGAGTATTTTGTAAAGGGAAATAAACAGATCGACATATCCATTAGAGATAAAGAAAAAGCTTTTATAAGCTGCCTCTAGAGAAGAAAGGAGCTCCATTTAGGTCAAGCAAATAACAATGCCCTATAGAGGTGGAAAATGGAGCTTTTAGAAGCATATTAGTGTCATTTCACATCAACAGGAAAATACCAGAAAGACGCCATATCATCCCCCGCCCCTCACAATTGTCTTTCTTTTGTGTTTCACCCACAATGGCTTGACACCCACAGTTTCCATATACATCATCTTGCAGCTCTCGGTCCTTATAAAAGGTGTAGCATATTCAGAGTTTTCCATTGGCACCTAGTAAGGGACAGCAGAGCAGACCGACAACATTTCCAGGAAGCTATACTTCTACGTGATGGCTCTCATCACTGTACAGGTTAGTCATCTAAATTTACTTCAGATAAGTAGATCACAAATAAGAACATTTACATTGCCTCGATGTACATGTTTCTGTGCCATGTTATTGCTTAAACAACTGTTTTGTGTAGCCTAAGGAACGACCACAAGCTAGCATGACTTGACTTACAGATGACATTTTTGTTTTCTTGCCATTGACTAGAAAACCATTGACTCTAAAACAGTTACTGGTTATCGCCTTTTTTTGGTCTGTGACTGAGCGACGAAATTTAAATTAAAGCCAATGTTCATATATCCAGCATATTCTTTGGAGCTAGGAAGATTTACTCGCAATTCATCTCCTACCTATACTATCCATTCCTATAGTAGACTATTCATGGAAAAAATACCCTTGTTTTCTGTCTTTGTAAATTAGGTTGACTAAAATAAAGTAGTTTGAGATATTAGCATAAACATTGAAGGTATATCCTGTATTTTCCCATATTCCCCTTCGGGTCCCATCATTCTGAATGATTATTGTATAATTTTTTATGCATAACTGAGAAACAGGATTGACTATAACATTTTACAGAAATTATGTAGAGCTGACCATAATATATGTGTATCCCTTTTATTAGTGTTTATCATATTATTATGTGTTACAAATGAGAAGAGTTCTCGCCTGAGTTCTGAGTAATTTAAAATATACGTTCACGCATACATGCCAACCAATAATGTTATTCATTACAGTGCTTACGTCGCAATGCATTGTTATAATATAATGGTATCTACTTTATTTATTTATATTAGGAAACCCATTTGAGCTAAAAATATGTGCTTTTTACGGTTATGTTAAATACATTACTCTCTCTCTCTCTATTTCCTCATGGATCACTTTTTGCAAAATCTGAAGTTTTGTCTTAGCGCGAATAGTATTTATTTGACATTGATTAGTTTGGCGCTCGTCACACACCACTTAGCGGGAATGCAATACGACAAAACCACAGGACTCTTATTGGTTGCTCACCTAGTAGCGCTAAAGGACAACCATCAACCGATTTGAAACACATAATAGAAATATATCAAATTTTCAGTATACACTTTCCCAAGTGATACAAAAAATTGTGTTGCGCACAGTTCCACTTTTCGCTACAGTTTGATACAATAGTGTTTAGCTCAGGGTAAAGCAATGAGGTTTCTCCCAGGGTATGCGTGAGCATGTATGAGAAGGATAGTTTTAATGACACTGTAATGCCCGTTTCAAACCGGTTTATTGACTGCTTCTTTTTATCAGAACATCGAACTTGAAGTTGCCGTACAAGGGTTACCAATATATCACTGTTCCGAGAGACTGAAGGTGGAATGCTTATTACTCGATGAACTTAATTCGTTCTTCACGTACATATGAACCGACAAATATCTTCTCTCATCACTTCTGGTCTGCCCTCAACAAAGACAGAAGAATAGGACTGCCCTAATCGGCTTCACGCCGAAGACTGAATGACCTCACAGCTGCGCGTGGTTGTACATGTGACTTTCACTTTCTGGAAGCCCTCTTTTCACAAAAAGATTCCCTTTGTAACTGTTTTGTCATGCCATTATTAAGGGTCCGAAGAATACCTATTCAAACGGTCAAGTGCTACCCTTTAGAACTATGCTAAGGACACTGTTTCTTACATATCTCGTTCCTATGATTTATTTACCTAAACATTCACACGCTTTATCAGCATTCTGTATGCAACTATTCCCATGTGGATTAGTTTGAAGTCCTCTCTGTGTGAACATTTATCGGTATTTAAATAATGTGGATATAAACATGATTGTAAATGTAAGTAATATAGTCATGAGCAACCTTTTACTGGTCAGAGAAAGTGTTACTTGTGCTGTAGGTACATGTGAGTTTTTAAAAGTGTGCATCTCTGAGCAATAAGGTACAGTCAAGTTAAGACTCAGGTAAAGTAATCATCCGAAGGAAAAAACTAGGATTAGATTCTATCAGTTTTGGTTCTATGCTGGAATCATTACAATGTACGAGATTTAACTTGGCCCCTGGTTTGTAGAAAGAGAAAGAAATACGTACTCATCATCTCTTCCTAACCCACCCCTCTTTTATGGCCAGCCAGGCAAGGCAGACACATCAGTGGCGGATGATTCTTCTTCATCCTCCAAATTTGGTTCTTGTTCCCCTTCTTCATTGTCATAAATGTCAAAATGTTCCTCATGTTCACTATCTGAATCATGTTTTAAATTAATTATGAACTTATCACTAATTTCATCTATTAATGCATCTTTCTCCCAATAAAACTGTTCTATTTTTCAACGTATTCACAAGCTAGGTTTGTTCGGACACTTTACCTACTACATAATCAAACAACACTTTTACATCACCAAGCTTAAATTATATCTTGTGTTTCGTGACATATATTTTTTATCTGTGCCCAAATAAGTTCTAGAGCATTTAAATCACAATGATACGGAGGTAGTCGTATTACAACGTGGCCAGGCATTCGCGCTATGCGATCTATTTCATAAATTTTGAGGCCTTCATTTTTCATCTTTATTAATTCGTAAAGTACAGCTTTGATGGAACGCGGATCAAACTCAATGTTATTGTCAAGGAGCCATCTGATTTAAGTGATGATATTGGAGCCTTGTTGATATTTGTAGAATGAATAAATGTGGTGTCTATTACCATACACTATTGGAGACAATGTTGGGTAACAACAGAGTCATAAAATAATTTTTAAATGTTTCACTATTCATTTCGTCATGATAATCTTTGCTTTATTTTGATTTAAAACTCAGAAGAGCGTTGGGAATGATACCTGACGAACTCCCCGCGTGTAAGAAAACGCTGTTCTTTGCCTATTGGGATGCGCAGTTGAAACTCAAAATAGTCCTCTTAACTTCTCTACAGTTTGTTTTCCTAATGATTTATATTTATCTAGGTTTCATCAAAGTAAAGAATACGAGCACAGGAAGTCCTTAACACCTTACTTGGGGCTGTTCCATCAGAAACTTTCTTCCGCGTGAGCCCTTTACAAATTTAAATTTCATTTGATGCAGTACTTTTCACAAGCTCCATAAACTTCCGTTGAACAATTCTTTTTTCTTTAAGAACTTTATTTATGTCTTCCAAGCTGGGCAGAAAATAAGTCCGATAGGGTGAATAAATAGATTGCCTTATTGCAGCTGTACAGAAAGTCTATTGCTGTTTTTATGAATTTTGTATTCGGACGTTTTTTACTAGGAGTCTCTATAAAATAACCATTCATTTGCAGTTTATTTTGTTCTATAAGTATTCTTTTCACAGCACGAGCTGAAATAGCTGTAGCTGCAGTAGTTCATTGAATGATGCTCCCTTATTCCCCCTTTCATCTAAAGAGTCAACTTGGTGTCACAAGGAGCTCATTATGGCTTACATGTCAGCTGTACTTCGGTTACAGCAGATCACATCCACTGAGTATAGTCAATTTTATTACACGAATGATATCACAACTAACGTATTTAAAGAAGTTAAAAGAAGCCTGCTCCTATCATGAGATTTGCCCCATAAGGGGAAGATTTTCTGAAGTCTCTGAGTGACTAAATTTAGATATTAATCGATGTTTACTGGATGTTCCTTGCAACAGTGAACTATAATATAATCAATGAATGGTACGTTCGTGACTTGTGTCTTTTTCTTTGATATTCTGGAGGTCCCGGGTTCGATTCCCGTCGACTGCACATGGATGTACAAGGTATGGATTGGGACGTAGGGGAATACTGTCGTAGTTTCTCTTCTCACGTTTTGGATGCACTTCTAGATTTCGAGGCGTATGAGGTACCGGACAGATGGGGCAGATGCTTTCTCTAAGGAAAGAGTACTTCATATGGACAGTAGAGGGCTGCTTGTTTTACAGTCCTACATTACCCTGCAGCCCCAGCTTGGAATAATTAGGGATCTTCGCACGTCTTCCTGCGGCTTGCCCTTTCCGTGGTGTTAGTCGCAATGGATCTAAATACCTCGCAGTGTACCAGGTGTCCCCTTCGTTGCCTAACCTGTACGTATTAGGTTTATAAATTCTAGTGCCATACCATCCTGTTCTATACCGTTTGCTATGAGGTCGAAAAGTCGATGGAAGGATTGTCTTTGTAGAAGTTGTTTGGATACCATTTTCATTTGTTCTCATAGTAGAAAGAGCTCCAGATTTTAATTAAGGCATTCTGAAACGTCTACCCTGCATAAGCTATTTTGGTGAGATATCTAACTGTTCATAATGGTGTGCTTAAAACACAAGGTATATAAAGACGATCTGGGTGCAGCGAAACACTCTTTGCTTTTGCCAAGTTGGGCCATTTACTACATTCCAATATGGGGAAGCGTACAAGAAACTATGTGACAGCGAGGTTGTCATACATATACGGCGAGACAGTGATGTACACTCTTGTTAGGTGAAATCATGTCACCCGTGTAGCAAAGTCTCATACATCGAAGGCGCGGGAAATTATAATAACATGATTGAATGTTGTGACAAGGAGAGAGAAGAGGAAAGCAAAATCCCATTGTATTACAGAAGAAAGCGTATACCTGCAATGGGTATAGTTTTGGGTATAATATTTAATTGGCTAACCTTTCATATAAGACACAACACTCCCAGCGGTTAATTTGTTTCGTAACTTAGTGTACGCCTGCGTATTAATACTTCGCTCTTCTAGCAAACAAGATCAGAACCGAATGCAGCTCCCTGTCGCTGAAAATTAATACGCCCAAGCATTCTGTAATGTAGTAGGTTAGTCAAAAATAACTGTATTAGCACTGTATTTTAGGAGGCAACATTATTTATGTGTTTCATTCGCCTTTCAGCGACAAGTGAACTAATACCGGCCAAGATATGCGTGCGTTCGGTGGGATGAGGAATTAAACAGCTACGGAACAAGTGAGCAGAGCATTGGGAGTGCAGCCATCCACAGATCTGTTGTGGCATGCAAATGTAGCAATATGTATATGATCTTGTTCCTTAACTCCCCTTCTAAACTCAAGTGCTTAATGACGTTTTATGTTGGCAACAAAGAAATAGGGCCACCCCCCACCAAACGCACTCATATAATGGCCGAGATGTGCTTCAGAGAATATGACGTGGTGTATATCTTAGTATTGCAATTAGCTTATGGAAAGTGATGTACATGTTTACAGGCGATAATCGTAGTTGCAGTCGTTTGCTACCTACGCAGCTCAACTGCAACTTTATCGGAAGAATTACAGGCTAAATCGGAGGGAAATCCGGCGCCCGACTACTCCTCAGGACCTTGTACAAACTGCAGCAACAAGAGTGACTGGTACGTTTCTATATAAAATCCCGTTTGATTTGCTTTTAAGTTTGCAAAAAGTGAACATTCAATATGATGTTATGTTAGTACATAAAGCTTGGAAGCGTTCTCGTTGAAAATACAATGTGTTAGATATACTTATACATACAGATATTTTGATAAATGGCGTCTTAATGTATAACAGTGTTTCCATAAGTATAGCATATAATTTAGTGCCTGAGTTTTTCTCATTTTTGTAACTGTTGCGCTAAATGAACGACGCCAATCATTATAGACTATCCGTTTTGCTTGTACTACTTCGCACTTCAGTGAATGACCTACTGACCTAGGTATTGTGAGGTGATTGTCTTTGTAGAAATCAATCGAACTCAATTCCTATACAACACTTTTTTCCGCGAAACATGTCCAATATACGTCACACATCTTGGAGGAAATTGAACATGCGCCACTCCACTTGTAATTACTAACAAACTCAAAAACATGATTTTATTAATAAATAAGATTAAAAGTCCATAAATACAGAAAATATGGATGCAATTTTAAGCATTATACAATGTTCAATTGTCAATGCAAAAATCTGGATTTATACACCCAAAAACCAATATGTGATCAAAAATGAGGGACATAAACAACCTGAAATTTGCCAAAAATATAATGGAGCCCCATATTTCCCTTGTAGCTACAATAATATTGACAGTAATTAATGCACATTTAGTTCTCGGATAACCTGAGGTACATAGAGGAAGAATGGTTTTTAGGAGTAGTTCGTACAAAAGTACAAAGTGCCAACACTTCAAATTTAAACATTTTTCGGCATTTCTTTCTAATATGCAACGCGGCGACTTTTTTCTAATTCCTTCACACTTTCTGATGTTTTTATATACAACCATGATTTATAATATAATATGTTAACTTTTTAGTGCAATTTCGTGCTGGAGGGAATTCTTTTAACATTATGAATTGTTTGTTTATTTCCTTACTGCGTATGTAGCCATATTAAAGAATTCAGTGCAGCCAAACTATCCTTGTTTCTCCATTGAACGCAATGCTGCCAAAAGTCTTACTAATCCCCTTGATACAGATTTTATTGTTGGTGATCACAGGTTGCCACAGCTCCACGTTGTGCACCAGTTTGAAGCAAATATTATAGTGAGCAATGAGGTTTCTCTCAGGGTATGCGTGGATGTGTGTGAGAAGGAAATTTTACAACACTGGAATGCCCGTTTCCAAATTATTTATTCACTGCTTCTTATTTCAAACCTCGAAATGGGAGCTGCCGACCGAGGGTTAGCAATCTCGGTTTATAGTGACTGAATGCTAACTATATTTCTCGATAAATTTTGATGACCCGACAAATATTCAAGATAGAACAAGTTGACCGCTCTAATCGGCTTGACGTCTCAGAATCCTCTCTCATATCGGCTACACGCCGATAAATGTTCGTAATGGCTTCCTAGCCGCGATATAGCCATATCGGCCATACACCTACGACTGCCTTCACCACAGCTGCGCGTGTGTCTTTATATAACTTTCACTCTCCAAATTCCTTTTCCAAACCAAACAAAGTCCTTTTGTGGCTGTTTTGGTCGCCATTGTAAACGATCCGAAGAATTCTCTATTCATATACAAGTGACAATTCCTTTAGAAACCTTCTAAGGACACTGCTCCTTTCATTCATGGCTTTGTTAGAACACTTTCCTCACTGAACTAACCTTGGCTTTGGTCGTCACAAAGAACCAACATTCCTTCGACGTCTATCATTATTCTTTGCTCCTGCAAACCATAATTTCGGTATCAAATGCCCCCATAGATATTATTTTATTATCCCATAATGAAATAATATATATGTCTTGCCCGAATATAACGCAAAATATTAGACCTTTGTCAGCAACTTCCAATTCGTTTTACCATTTCTTTTCACAACATTAACTTTTTTACATTACATTTCCTAAAAATTATTCACATGGTTACCTAACAACATTTCATTTTAAATTTACCAACATTCTGTTCTGCAATTTTCAACTTTTAAATATTCCTCGGAAAATATTTCAATCTACCTCATCTCTCTTTTTCTCCATCTGATCTACTTAAAATTAATTCATATTGTTGTTACACTTGAAACAATTCCTAAATATACACTCTCATGTTTAAATCAATGGTACATTAATAATATTATATTTGTATACAACATTTCTGAATTCTTCTTCTTAATTCTATATAAATATTCTTTTCAAAAGTCTTTTATTCTTCTGAAATTTTCTTTGTTTTTTAACTGCTTAATTCTTTTTTTTATACATTTCCGAATACTTCTTTAGGATTCTATATAAATATTATTTTCAAAAGTCTTTAAGTGTTCTGATTTTCATTTCTATATATATATATATTTTTTTCACTTGTTTAGTTTTGAGTTTCGCTGCACTGTCACGACACTGTTTATACTTAACCTATACATTTTACACTACACTATTTATACTTAGCCTATACATTTTACAAGTTTGTTTCTTCTCCTTTTACAATTTGTTATGGCAATTTTAAATACTTTAGCCTAAGTTCCCACCATTTACAAGAAAATTCATCATTCCACAACGTACTTCGAAATACAAGAGAATTTTGCGGACCTTTCCATGTATAAAGGACTTATTTATTCTACATCCCCATGATTTTTCCACATTTAGCTTAGATATTGGACATCGATCTTTTTTCCTATCTTTCTTAGGCATATTCTGATGGAACTGTGCCCCTTGCCCGAAATATTTTAATATTTCTGTTTCGTTTATCCCTGGATTTTGCATGTTTTTCAATGTTTCATTTCTCACCGTGATCTCTATTGCTAACTCATTCATTTCATTTGTGATTTTCTCCAAATTCCTCGTCTGTATTCTATTTTCCCTCTCTGATACTTCTAGTCTACTCCTAGTTTCTCCTAACTCTTCTCTAGCCATTCCTAATTCTTCGTCTAATTTCTGTACTATTTCCTCCCCATGTTTTCGGTTTTCACTATCTAACCTTTCATTAGTTATATTCATAACTTCATCTTCAGCATTCTCCGTCTCCTCACTAACATCTTTTCCTACATTGTCTGTTACCTGATCAGCTTCTTCTCTTACGTTCTCTACTTACTGACTAACTTTCCTGAAATTTTCTAACGACTGTTGTTGATTGTCTAACTTCTTTCCTAGTTCTATTTGCCCTGCCTCTAACTTCTGAAAACCACTTTCTATCTTTCCTTCTATCTTTTTTAAACTTTGATTATTATCCTTCATCTCTTTTATTAAACTTTGAGTATCATCAGCTATCTTTTTACTTAAACTTGCGAACATTTTTCTAATTTCCTCTAACATATTTATTTCCACTTTTACGTTATTTGTTACAGTTCTATCCCGCTCTGCTACTTCAACTACTCCCTGCCTACTGTTATTACCATAAACCTCTCGAACTTCCATATTTTCTACAAATTTTACTTAAAATCTTGTTTTTCACTCCTCAAATAAATTCACTATAGTCTAGTATATATTTATCACTTTGTACCTTTGATTGTTTTACTGGCTCCTGATGATGTCACTGATGACGATGCCGGCCTCCTTTCTTCTTTACAGTCGAACTGTTGACGAATTTCTTGATGGGTCGACCGTCCTCCTGTCGAACCACCTTCACCTGTTGAACCTCGCTGTCGGGTTGAAACTCCTTCTAGGTTGAACCTCCTTCTAGGTTGAATCTGCTTCTCTTGTTGAACCTCGTCGTCGGGTTGGAACTCCTTCTCCTATCGTGTTGAACCTCCTCCTCGTATCGAGCTGAACCTCCTCCTCAGGTTGACCCTTCTTCTCCTATCGTGCCCCGCGTTGGCGCGCCAGTTTGATACAAAAATGATGGTGGTGGCGATCACAGGTTACCACAGCTCCACGTTGTGCACCAGTTTGAAGCAAATATTATAGTGAGCAATGAGGTTTCTCTCAAGGTATGCGTGGATGTGTGTGAGAAGGAAATTTTACAACACTGGAATGCCCGTTTCCAAATTATTTATTCACTGCTTCTTATTTCAAACCTCGAAATGGAAGCTGCCGACCGAGGGTTACCAATCTCGGTTTATAGTGACTGAATGCTAACTATATTTCTCGATAAATTTTGATGACCCGACAAATATTCAAGATAGAACAAGTTGACCGCTCTAATCGGCTTGACGTCTCAGAATCCTCTCTCATATCGGCTACACGCCGATAAATGTTCGTAATGGCTTCCTAGCCGCGATATAGCCATATCGGCCATACACCTACGACTGCCTTCACCACAGCTGCGCGTGTGTCTTTATATAACTTTCACTCTCCAAATTCCTTTTCCAAACCAAACAAAGTCCTTTTGTAGCTGTTTTGGTCGCCATTGTAAACGATCCGAAGAATTCTCTATTCATATACAAGTGACAATTCCTTTAGAAACCTTCTAAGGACACTGCTCCTTTCATTCATGGCTTTGTTAGAACACTTTCCTCACTGAACTAACCTTGGCTTTGGTCGTCACAAAGAACCAACATTCCTTCGACGTCTATCATTATTCTTTGCTCCTGCAAACCATAATTTCGGTATCACCCTAATTACACTATCAAACAAATTAACACAAAGTAGCATCTAAATAAATTTAACATTAGTGTTAGCGCTGTGACAATTGTTGCGTTACATTTGTTAACGTCGATTTTAACATCTGATGGTAAAATCGGGCATTAGTATCATTTGACATCATGCACAATTCGCGGCAGTAGCCGAACGAGACCACGAGCACCTATACTTTACTGATTTGTTGAGCCATTTTCCGATTTTCAACAACGTACTGAACAAATCTCAAATAATTTGAAGAACGCACAGAACAAACAGCCTTCACTTCTAACAGTATAATAGGTATTTTTGCTAGACAGCAAGGCTAATTTTGTAAAGCAATAATACCTGAGAAGAAACTTGGTCAGTATTTTCCGAAACTAATCTGCGCTAATCGCATCCACATGTCCTTTGCACAGGTGTAGGATAGATGTCTGGGGCATTTTTGCAGAGGTTGGCTACAAGTGTTACATATCTTTCTCATGTTGGCTGCAACACGAGAACTGGCTGGTCTTCTGCTTGCGCATGCGTATAAGTGCACCGTTGGACTTAGAAAATATTCTCGCGTCGCACAAAAGAAAGTTTCTCCCATTTTTCTTATAACATATTATACTTTGAAATCAATATACCCAAAAATATTATTATAGCGACTTTAAGGCTTTCACCCCATGTCCTAATTTATGGTACAGTGGTAACCATTAATGGGATCTACAAAACATAAGCAATAAGGGTGAAGCTTTATTGCATATTTGTAACCCTTAGAAAATAAAATTAAAGCAAAAGTATTAAATTTCTACCGAGTGAAATACATTTAAAAATATATTTAACACAATTAAAATTCAGTTTCGTTGGCGGAAATAACTCCTGCATAGTTTCTGTGTCGTTGATGTAAAACATAAATAAAAATCTCGTAGTTCTCTTGTTTAACGTCACGCAAATAGTTTCGCACCATCTATGAATTTCCAATTGATTATAATATCGTACATTGGTTCGATTTTGTGTTCCTTAAAGCAATGTATCACTGGTGTTACTCAAAATTTACAAAAAATTAACAAATTTAGTTTTTCCCCAATAAATATTCATTATAAACTATAACTGTTACTTACATTTAGTGCATTTAAACTGCCAATTACATAAGTTATAACAAGTCAGGCGCATGCCCATTAATAGGAATGCTTGCATTTTTTTTTTTTTCTTCGAAATGCTGCTCATGATTTAAGTTTTGCAAATTTGCTTCAAAACACATACGCTGCTTCTCAACAGTATAAGAAAGTAAAAGACCACATACTTTTATAAAAGTACTCTTCATACTTTTGGAAATAAATGTTTGACGTTTTTAAAAATAAATAATGTGGAGTAGTATAAAAAGTAACAATTTTTATATTAATCAGAAGTTAGTATAAAAAGCCGTAGATAATATATACTTCTGTAAACGTATTTACTAATAAACCTGAATTTTGAATTGAATATATTTTAAATGTACTATTTCCACCAATTTTATGATGATGAACGTATGCAATAAAATTAAAGTTACAATTTACTATGAAGGTTACAATTATGAAGATTACAAAACTCAGTTTAATGTCTGGCCTAAGCTCTAACAATGGTTCTTACATTCTATGGATTTTCCGAATTTCACACATGCACTACTATCTTAGTTGTGTTTTTCAGTCTAGTGTCACAGAGGTTCGACATTGGCTGGTTGGATTCAAAGTTTAACGGAGGGAAATTACTTATGCGTGTGAAACTGTGCAACTTATACATTGAAAGGGTATATTATGATTATCTACAAATCGCAGATGTTTAAAGTGCGTTATTTGACCTGGAGTAGTGTGTCTGCCTCACGTTCAAGAGGTCCCAAGTTCGAATCTCGATCAGGATGAGTTCTCTAGTTCTCGGTTTTTCCGGGGTTTTCCTTTTCCTGAAAGATGGATGTCGGGCAGCTCTAAGCTCGGCGCCCCTAGGCTCCATTGAGCATCATTCCATCCATTTCATTCATCGTCCTACATGTATTAAAGTTGAAGGGCGTTAATGGAAACGAGAAATCTTCTGTCATATTCAGTTAGAGATATTAATGGGTTGGCCCAAAAACGTTTCGATTTTTTTAAGTGAAAGTATTTTGTGTGAAATAAATAATTTGAAATTAAGTTTAATGTTATTCGAAAGAGAATTATGTGCTTTCCGAAACAAGGTATTCAGTTTCTCCATTTTTAAGTATACAGGGCCAACAGGAAAGAGTACTTTGGACACCTGATTTTTGCGTTTAATGGAGGTACCAAAGCAGAAGTTGTTCGCGAAGAAAGCTAAACATTCGAATTTGTAGAGATGACAATTCTCCATCTAATGACATAAACCACATTGTACGGAAACTTTTGCCTTTAAGAGAAAGTAAAACAAAACATGATAAAAAAGTTTTGGGCCAACCCATTACACGTGTTGCACTTTTCTGAGTATACAATAAGGTATAATGTGTGTATTTATTTCACAGGCTAGACACGCTCTTGGGCTCCGACTCCATGGGAACAATGAAGAACAATGATACAAACAACAGCTCAATTATTTTAAGCAAACGCAGCGTCGACGGCTGCAGTTCCTCATTGGAAGAAGAAGCAGAAGAAGAAGAAAAAAGAGAAACAACTTGTATCTGCCAAAGTTCGATGAGCTTTGTGGATCTTGGCCCAGAAGTATACCCTCGGTATCTTACAAGTCTCATATGCAGCAATTCCTTGTGTGAACGACATGGCACACCTTGTATGCCCATCTACAGGGTTGCCTATGTACTCAGGAACAAGAAGGATCAAACCTCATCATGGCCTCACACACAAACACAAGGACCTGATGGAGAGATAACTGAGGTGGCCGCTCTTTGGGCCACTAGAGCATTTCCTTACACACTTCCGCTGAACCTCAGTCGGAAATGGAGGCTTGACGCAATCCGCATTGTCGCAGCTTGCTTATGTGCGAAAAGGCATTAATGAAAGACTACTACTACTGGAGGTGACATCATTTGACAACTGTAACTTTACCTAAAGCATAATTACTACCCTAAACGTGTGTAGTGTAACACACACTATACTTCTGTAAATGCTTAATGTATACTAGTGTAAAGCATATTAAATAGTTGATTTAGTGAGATTTACGTATATACTTAATTGCAACCTAGTTTCTTGTAATTATTTATAAGTATTCAGAAGAAAACTTCTTCCTTTGGATTCACTAATTTCTTACAGCTTCGCAACTAAAGGCACTATTTTCATTGTTTTCAGTAAGCACATACTTATAATATCGCCTTCACAATCATAATTTATAACTTGAACTATTTGCCATTAATAAATATAATAGTGTGTAAACATTTCGGTAACTTACTAGCTGCTTGAATTACAAGCATCAAGGTACAAGTCATTACAGTTATATACAGGGATGAAGGAGTGTAGATGACATCCTCAAGCTACAGTTCCATGTATGTACTAGACCAAATGAAAATTGGAGCAAAATATTGTTCTGTGAAAAAAAAAAAAACAGGTTTACCTTAAATCTGTCACGCCTAGCGATTGAAAAAAGTCTAATTGCATTATGTGATAAAAGAGAACCTAGCGTTCATTTGCTTAATTTCACATCTTTCTTTAAAAATAATGCGGGAATCTGCAGAATTTCTAAAATCCTCAATTTCTTCTAGATTCATTTAACATTTTAATATACTACTCGAGATTTAAACTGTATGCACAAACTTTTGTGACATAGTTTCAATTTTTTTTTCAGTTCATTAGTTCCTTTAATATTTGTCAGTGTTTTTAAAATTTGCTATACACAATGCAATTATTTTTTGAAAAATAGTTTTATGATGAAGCACTTTAACGTAATGTTAAAATATAGGGATTAATTTTTTATTATCCCAACATTTGGGGAGAAAGTACGCTTTAAATGTGACACACTTAACTCTTTTGCTCAAAAGATGTTGTGACTTTGTGGGTTTGTAAAATACCTAAAAGTCAAGTTTCGCTGTTTATTTCCGTAGAAATACACTTTTGTACAGCCCTGAGCAGCACGATTACGTAACATACACAAACGCAACATTCAAGGTCGTCTGCCACACGTTCACAAACAAAAGAATTTACTTTCAAATCACTATCACAGCTGCACACACAATTATTCAAAACTCCATTAACACTCTAGACTGACTCCCTGGCCCACTCCACTCCACTCCACCAGGTGCTGGCTAACTGGCTGTATACAGCCAGAAGGTTTTTGCTGCGTGCCCACCCGTTAAGAGTTTTACCGCAGGTAAGGTTTAGAATTCGGAATTTGTAGGATGAAGGTGGTGTAGGTTTTGAGGTTGGGATTAATTTTGATGTTAGAGAATGTACCTTAGGGTTGAAGGGGAGGATGCAGTACTTTGCACCCAATTGTTTTTGTTATAACTTTAGTTGGGGAAAATTTTTGATGCCAAACAGCTTAGGAGAGTTATGAGGAGCTCAGCTTTAGCTGCTGATAGGATTAGCTCCTGGGTTATCTGGGGTGCCCGCATGCCATACGGGGGACCCGGTGCAGCCTAGATCGGCGTCTAGTGGAGTCATAATCTCCCAATGATCTAACAAGGGCGCTTCTGTGAGATGGTAAACTGGCATATAATTTTAAAGCTCGGCGCCTAATTTCATCCTCCACGTATGGAAGACCCGATGCTTCGTGCAGCAACCTGGTAGGGGAATAACGTCCCACAGAATAGATAGACCGCAGTTCTTTATTCTGTGCACGATTCCCCAGTTCACCTCTCTCCTGGCCCAGTTCACCTCTCTCTTATTTATACACGAGCAGCTGTTTCTCGCAATTTGGCTAAGTTTCTCGACAGCTCACGAAACTTCACGGACTAGCAGGATCTAGTGTGAAGTAGGAAGAACAGCATGGAACTGTGTCTGTCTCTTTCTCCGTCTGTTGCTCTCTCTCCCGCTGGGCGTAGCTTGGGCACTTCCTTTTTCTTTCACTCCCCGCTTCTCTCTCTCTCCCTCTCTCTCTCTCTCTCTCTCTCTCTCTCTCTCTCTCTCTCTCTCTCTCTCTCTCTCTCTCTCTCTCTCTCTCTCTCTCTCTCTCTCTCTCTCTCTCTCTCTCTCTCTCTCTCTCTCTCTCCTCTCTCTCTCTCTCTCTATCTCTCTCTCTCTCTCTCTCTCTCTCTCCTCTCTCTCTCTCTCTCTCTCTATTTCTCTCAGCGTCCGCTTACGAGCGGTAAAACAATGCCTCGTGACAATATTCAATTTATGAATTTTATTGATACATGAAGTCACTGCTAAAAG
>CM060950.1:3993462-4062229 GCA_030765055.1 Mantis religiosa | reverse complement strand
TTTACTAATATTGACGCGGCTTATTTCAAAATACTAAACCTCTTTCTATATTAAGTATTTGATGGCTAAGAAAATGTTATGTTGTTTTATTAGTTAATTAAACATTAAATAGCTGTTCTCATCATGTGTGCCACCTCATAGTGTTCGCAAATGCCACTGATCTTAATATTGTGATGAATACATAAAGGACACAATACAAAGTTCACATTGGCCCTTTAATTGTCACTAAAATGCCTAGCCCAATGCAAACGTACCACTTTCTCTCTTTTACTCTAATATACCTCTAGATCAGCCTGTTTACTGTTTCTGTATGTTTCTTTGTTGCATGCACCAACTAGTGCTACTAGTAATCTCTCTGACGTACCACAAGTTTACCTCTTACATGGAGCTGCTCGTCAAATCTGAACACTTCAACTACGTTATTCGCTCGTGAACTGCTTCACTGACGGTTCACACTGCACGCCGAGTTCTCAACACAGACCTTGGAATCACTGTACTCTTGAACTGCAAGCATCCAGTTCACCTCGGAGCTTGAACCTCGCTGCACAGCTCTGTCGAATCACACAACTAAACTGACCGCTGATTCCTGAACCGCTTCATTGTACCAACACTTCACCACTGAACCACATTCGTAGACTGACGCTTGAAGATCGAAACACACACAAAGAAACTATAAAACTCTAAAAACTAAGGTTGCTCGGATGGACGGATGGCACATCCTCAGAGCATTCAACCCCTTACAAAGACATCTCCGTCTCACACAACAGCGGTGTAGGCGTTGGTGGATGTCCGTAAATCAGTACAAAAGCCACGCCATACTTTTTACAAAGCGCCACACCCCAGCAGACTGCCCCAACTTCAGCTACCGAGGTCGAAAGATAGAGTGGACCAACTCTGTCCAGTACCTAGGTGTCAACTTAGACAGGGGTCTAACTTTTCGCCAAAACATCAGGGACCGATCGGCGAAGGTACAGGGAGCAATTGCTTACCTGTATCCAATGCTGGGATCAACCTCGATGCCCGTTGGCATGAAGTTATACCTCTTCCGAGCGCTGGTAATCCCGTTATGCTTTACGGCCGCGAGATCTGGGGCATGGCCGCAGACAGCTGGCTAACATGGCTCCAACGTGCACAGAATAGAAGACTTAGGTCTATGTATTCTGTGGGACGTTGTTTTCCTACTACTTTGCCTCACGAGCCCTCGAGTCTTCCATACGTGGAGGATGAAATTAGGCGCTGGGCATCAAAATTATACGCAAGTTTACCCAACCACAGAAGCGCCCTTGTCAGGTCCTTTGGAGATTATGACCCCACTAGACGTCGCTCTAGTCAGCACCGGTTACCCCGCATGGCTTGCGGGCATCCGAGATAACCCAGGAGCTAATCCGAACAGCAGCTAAAGCTGAGCTCCACATAATCCTTCCAAGCTGCTTGGCATTAAAATTATTCCCCAAAGTAAAAACAAATAAAAACATCCTGTCCTTCAACCCCTAGGTACATGTTTGTAATCTCATAAATAACACCAATCTAAAAACAACAAAAGCAACAAAACCCTACAACATCCCGAAATCTACCTTACCTGCGGTAAAACCCTTAACGGGTGGGCACGCAGCAAAAACCTCCTGGCTATATACAGCCAGCCAGCACCACATGGCATGGCACGGCATGCTCGGTTGGGGCCCGAATCGGTTCTCATATAGTCCTGTCGGAGGCTCAAAAAGCTTCTGGAACTGGATAATTCTCGAATTACGTATGGAACAGCCTCAAAAGGTATCTGGGCTATAAAAATACAACTCGCCACTGACTTTGTGACTTCTTTGTGGCGTCATTTAGTGCCCGCCCATTGGAGGCGTGCCTGCTGCCCCTCCCACTGGAAAATCAATAGGGACGTAACAGCTCCACTCAACTCAACCTCTCCACCGTAGACGTGGCAATACTTGAATATAATTTTATAAAGCAGTTGTACTAATTTTTGTTTTGTTATTATTATTATTATTATTATTATTATTATTATTATTATTATTATTATTATTATTATTATTATTATTATTATTATTATTATTATTATTATTATTATTATTATTATTATTATTATTATTATTATTATTATTATTATTATTATTATTATTATTATTATTATTATTATTATTATTATTATTATTATTATTATTATTATTATTATTATTATTATTATTATTATTATTATTATTATTATTATTATTATTATTATTATTATTATTATTATTATTATTATTATTATTATTATTATTATTATTATTATTATTATTATTATTATTATTATTATTATTATTATTATTATTATTATTATTATTATTATTATTATTATTATTATTATTATTATTATTATTATTATTATTATTATTATTATTATTATTATTATTATTATTATTATTATTATTATTATTATTATTATTATTATTATTATTATTATTATTATTATTATTATTATTATTATTATTATTATTATTATTATTATTATTATTATTATTATTATTATTATTATTATTATTATTATTATAATTATTATTATTATTATTATTATTATTATTATTATTATTATTATTATTATTATTATTATTATTATTATTATTATTATTATTATTATTATTATTATTATTATTATTATTATTATTATTATTATTATTATTATTATTATTATTATTATTATTATTATTATTATTATTATTATTATTATTATTATTATTATTATTATTATTATTATTATTATTATTATTATTATTATTATTATTATTATTATTATTATTATTATTATTATTATTATTATTATTATTATTATTATTATTATTATTATTATTATTATTATTATTATTATTATTATTATTATTATTATTATTATTATTATTATTATTATTATTATTATTATTATTATTATTATTATTATTATTATTATTATTATTATTATTATTATTATTATTATTATTATTATTATTATTATTATTATTATTATTATTATTATTATTATTATTATTATTATTATTATTATTATTATTATTATTATTATTATTATTATTATTATTATTATTATTATTATTATTATTATTATTATTATTATTATTATTATTATTATTATTATTATTATTATTATTATTATTATTATTATTATTATTATTATTATTATTATTATTATTATTATTATTATTATTATTATTATTATTATTATTATTATTATTATTATTATTATTATTATTATTATTATTATTATTATTATTATTATTATTATTATTATTTTAAAGGTCCTTTTAATTAGTACGAAGTGTGCCTTTGCAGTAGTGGGCTTCAAATGTAGTAAAATTCCGAAATTTTAAACATAAACTAATTTCACTACAAACCCTAAAGCAAAGGAAGGTAGTTCATTTTTTTTACCCATGGCGTGACAGCCCTGGGAGGACCAAGGCCTACCAACCCGACTGCCGGCCTCACGCCCACTTACGCACGGCAGAGGTGGACGATCATCCAACCGAAACGGGGAGATGTGGTCAGCATCTTGGCATCCCCCAGGCGGAATGTTGGTTTCCGTGACCAGGGCCGCTTACCTAGCGTAAGCTCCTCACTTTCCTCACGAAGCTGAGTGGGCACCGGTCCTATACCCAGGACCTAAAATCCCCACCACATGGGTGGGATAGAACCCGGGCCGCTTACCGTGGGTAGGGACAAAGGCATGCTACCTTAGCCCGCTACGCAACGGCGCAGGACGAAGGTAGTTCATACATCCTCTTTAAAATATACTGAGAAAGATAATCTACATGTGTTACATATTAGTAAAATACGGTTCCCCTGCGCATCAAAACATATTAAATACGCATTAGCTCTCACAAGGGTTTAGGTTTTTGCTGTGCAAGAGTTATATGTAAATAATGTTAGTTATACTATAAAGCGTTTCCCCCTTTGCACATAAATGAAAACAGTTTTTCTATATTTATGTTCTAATTTAATACTTGCTTTTCATAGCTGCAAGCCAGAAAGGTGCAAACAAAACTTTCACATCGCAGTTGGTAAATGCTAATCTTTAAAAGCTCTTCAATAAAAATGTAATTTTCAGCATAATTATGACCTCAATGTTTCTGCAACACAAATTTAAATGCTGCATGAGATATTTGCATCGGCGCTGCTTTTAGTATAGCTTGCGTACTGGAAACTACTGGAAGCTTTGTTATTATGTTACGATTAAAAAGAGTAATTAAATCCATAGAATGTATATAACCTCTCAAACTTGTTGTCTATAAAGAAGGTTAATTGTTGTATATTGGTACTCTATGTGATATTCTGTATGTGAATAAATCTAAATAATAAAATAAATTAAACACATTCTGCTTATACTTACTGATCGACCACAAATGGCAAACCAGTTTATTTCCAAACTTCCTTCATTGGACCTGTTAGTTCCTTGTCTGAAGCGGAAGTGAAGCTGTTTCTTAGAAAACATATTTAAGTACCTCAACTTCCATTCATGAATACAAGCACCGTACACATCGCACTTCAAAAGTGTGTTCATCATAATTTTCATAGAAATGTAAGAAAAAGCTGGTTGGATATGGCTATAAAGGCAGAATTAATAATATGTGCATTTTTTTCTTAAGCCCATTAACGTATCCAAAACGGAATGAGTGTTATTTTATTGATTTATCTTCTGAGCATAATCGAAAGATATTGTGTGTTATTTCAAACTGTATGATTACATTATTATTTTGGGTAAATTTGTTAAGAAGGTTCAGCGCCAAAGGGATGCAGTACGAGGTGCACCCAGAAAGTTGTCCGGATGGCCGCAGATCTTATTCAACACATTTCGTGTGGCTTTGTTTGAATGGAGTATTTCATGCCATGCAAAAGAGTAATGCCTTTGGTCAACATCTCCCATCTCTCGTTCTGGATTGCCCTCTACATTATATGCAATGTCTTGCATCAGCATTTATGGCAAAAACTCGCAACAAAGGACACAACTTTGATTCTAGAACGCAGCGAACGTTACTTTTTTGACACAGATTGGCTTGTTGGAGTTTGATCTTTACAGGTGAATCACAAAGGATTGATTGTCACTTTGTCTCGGTTGTGGCATGCTCTATGTTTCATCTCTAGTAACAATACTGTTGAAAATCTGTCTATCCTTCTCTGAGTACCGCTGTAGGAATGTCAAACCTACTGGCACAGAGCATTCCAGAAATGTCTAGAAATATGAGTAGATGATATAAGGAAGACGGACTCGCCAGGAGTGGGGGTCGAAATGGAACTTGATAATCGTGTGCGTACAGCTGTGTTTTGAAAGTGAACTCTTTGTTTATGGTCAACGACCTTGTAGATTGTATTTGTGTATGTTACGTAATTCTGCTACTGTAAGGGTTGACCAAAGTGTGTTTCTACGGAAATAAAGGGCATTTTGAGTTTCTGCAAATTGGACTTTTAATTCTACGAACTCGCAAAGTCACAATACTCTATTTCTGCTGCTGCTCTTTACACACTTTTCTGCCTCGATAAACGCTAAGCGAAAAGCAAACGACAAATGACCGACACCAGGCGTACTTCCGGTTGTGTTCGGTAGCCTTCTCAACAGTTCCATTTGAAACGAGCGGTGGGCTGTACGGCAGCGAGCGCCAGACAACCAAACAGTAATTGACAATGGTGCACCGCAATCAACTTTTAACGCATTAGGTCCCAGTGTCCTATTTATAGGACAACACATATAGCTATTAATGAATTTCTAATTAATTATTTTTGATTACTATTGCTTTATGTCGTGTACTGATACTCCTTAAAACTGATCTTTTGCTTTCTGAAAATTATAACTACTAGATAGTACCTTTATTGCTTCTTCAGTACTGAGCCATTTAAGTGGAAATTATCGTTCCTGTTGGCACTTACAGCCAACAATTTTCTCTTTAAACCCCTTTCATTGTTAACTTAATGTCACTCATATTCATTATTGGGCATTGGTGCAAATGTTAGGGTACTATAAATAAGAAACTGGGACTTGGTGATATCATTTCAGCTGTTACTCCTGATGCATGTCCAATTTCAGAAGCTTACACTGCAGATTCATTTCCTTCTTAGTAGCAGTGCTAGTTAGAATATCAAGAGAGGTGTTAAACTATTCAGTGCATTATTTTTGCGTGTGATATGTGTACTGGAAGTATTTCGTTACTGAGGTAACTAATGATTTTATAATCTAGTGAAGAAACGTATACTGTAAAATGGCCAAGAAACTATGTGTATTATCTAAAGAGGGTTAGTAGTTTTCTTGCAATTCCAGAGGTACAACTCTGTGCATACAGAGATTTTTTGTGATCTGTCTTCGTGTAAGGGGATTTATATCATCATATATAAAATTACTTATTATTTATAAAAAGGTTATCTTGAAATACATAATGCATTGTGAGCTGGATATTTCTTTTTCCCTACTTGGTGCAAAGATTTCTATTATACTTTTGTTTCAATTAGAATACCATGGCCTTCAGAAGAGTTTGTTCCCTCACTGTAGAAGAAATAGAAATCGGTGAGTGATTCCATGTATCGACGCCACATGTTCAGGACTTTATTGATGCCACTGTATGTCCTCCTAAAGTACATTATTTGACTGATGAAGAAGACGGTCCAGATGATGCTGTTAGAATTTGTAGCCGCAGTATCAGGCAGCGATTAGGAGGTGGCGAATTATTCGAAATCAGATAATTAAAAAAAAGATAAACTAATAAAAATGCTTTGTTAAACTAATATAAAAATCTTGTTATAATAATATGAAATTAGAATGGACAGAGTAATGATTAAAATAGCAGTTGGCTTAAAGAATAAGAAGGGAAGAATATAATTTAATATAGCATACATACTAGCATCCAAGCAAGGAAAAGAAACCATTATTGTAGAAATCTGTACATTTCGGAGAGACAGGAAGGGAGGACCGTACCAGTAAAGGTTCAATGTCTGAGAACTATTGTATACTTCCAGCCAGGAATGTGATGGGACAAAGGGCTTTCAAAATGCAGTTGAGCATGAATCCTAAAGGTATTTACTTCGCTGATTTGATAACGATGTATACCGTTACAAACAACTCAGGATAGGCGTTCCCCAACTTAGGGTGGGCTGATCGTCAATGAGTTAAATCGGTTTTGCAAACTAATGCGAAAATTCGAAATAAATGAGAAACCAATAATAATGTAACATTTGAGAAGGGTGAGCTAGTTTCGGCATGCGATAAAGTTAGAGAGGGGATCAGAATAAGGTTCGAACTGAATCGTGAAGTAAGAAAAATTCACTTAAAAGGTGATACTACGACAGGAGGTACGTGTTCATGCGCGTTAGGAAGAGAAGCGAAGATTTATAAGTCTGAAATGTAGGGAAGTTAAGAATAGTGCAACCAGCGTAAGCGGAAGCAGCATTAGAAGTTTATTAGAGCAAAGTAGCCGCCGTATAAAAAAGAAATAGATAGCGCGCGGAAGTAAATTTAAACAAGTAATCCAGAGTTTCAAGTAAAATTGAATTTATGTTATGAATTTTACTAACAGGTGGTCACCAATCCAAGTCGATAAGCAAACTTAGTAGGAATTAAACCAAATAATTCTGCAGCAAACAAAGTGTTATTAATACAACTGAGTAAACAGAAACCACCAAAATCCATTTCCTACAACCATTCACCTGAGGATAAGAGATCTCATAGCTCCAATTAGAACCCAATCAATTTAACACAGGTATGCGGGTTTGCTGCAAATTTTAGAGGTCTCTGATGTGCCAGAGGCTATTGAATTGCAGTATGTAGAATCTGACAATGGCAACGAAACTAAACATGAAACTGCGCTGCCAAGCACATCCCAGTTTTATAACTAAGTCAAAGAAGAGGCGTCTTACTGAAAGAAATGTACAGACAACTTCAATTTACACAAAGCTGTATCAATTGAGTAAAATTGACATCAGCGTAAAGAGAGAAGGAATGAAGAAACAACTTTCTTTCTTGACTCCAAAGGATATGTTTGAAGAATTGATAAGTGAAGACATATATGAGTTCATAGTAAAAGAAACTATAAGATATGCAGTAAAGTAAAAACTGTGCATGATTTTGTACTAACAGCTGAAGAAGTGAATGACTTTATCGGATTTCTGCTTTTTGCTGGCTAAGACACTCTCCCTGCAGAGAAACTCTTCTGGTCTGAGGATAAAGATGTTGGCATACCAATTGTAAAGAAATCTATGTTGAGGAACAAGTATTAGAAGTCGAAAAGCTTGATACATTTCCAAGATAATGACAGTTAGTCAAAACAAACACGACGGCGAATTCAAGATTAGATTTCTGCTGAACATTATGAAAGAATCTTTTTCAGAAATTTGGAATATCTAATGAAATATACGTGTACTACTTGGATATAAAGGGAAACTACAATGATACTGCGTCAAAAGCCACGTAACTATGCATGAAGTGTTTTGTGCCATATCACAAGAAATAAAAAGTTTAATATCAAATACAGCATATACGTCATAACAGTAATGGTAGATCCCAGTGTCCTATTTAGAGGACGGCCATTACTTAAAAATGTATAAATATGCTTATGCTATTTTTATATTTACTGTTATTCATAGAGCATAACAAGCAATAAAAATTTCAGTTTTGAAAGGTAAATAATTTGGGATTTAATGGGTTAACTCGTTTAGATAAACGTCTCTTGAGGATTTGTTTAACGAGGTTGGTGCTCATGGCCATCAGACAGATAAACACAGAGGCAACCACAGATTTTATTCTAGAGATGCTTAGAAGTATAGGGGGCCTCAAAACGAATATTACCGGTGAAATCTGGACATTGAATTTCTGGATGAAATACAGAATCTACTTAGTATGCAAACTTTTGTTTAAGGCAACGTTTCCTCTACTTACTTGAATAGAGAAACTTTCGGTTAAGTGTAGATCTGCAGTCGAGAGATATTCGGCGCTTGAGGAATGGTTGGCAAATCTCTTCCATCTTGTAGCTGGAAGGGTAATTAAAAACTAGTTTCTGTGTTGGACGGTTCACAGCAGAGTGGATGTACCTGTTTTAACTATACCTTTCCAAGCCAGCGAGGGTGGGAGAAGGCACTACTCCACTCAGTAGACGTCGTGACGCCCTAGGAATGAATGCAGTGTAGTTACGCCTTCAACGACTTTGGATGCCGCTGTGCCCATTGCCAGGTGCGACGCTATTTGCTGGGACCACGCAAAAAAACAAAGTGAGTCTCACTGCTATACCAAGGGGCAAGATTTTTTGGTGGCAATTATTTATAAAATTCGCATAAATCATTTTAATTGGTGGTGTTTTGTGATTGTTTTACCTTAAATTCGCATTAATTTCCCACAAATGTTGGGGGAAGAATTAATGAGTAATGACATGGATCAAATGAAAAGTAACAGATAACTAGTGTAGCTCAAGTGTTAAAACCCAATTTTTGCAAATTAAAACATTTTATTTGAAATCAGCAGGTAGTAGGTAACATGGATAAAATCAAATATCACACATCAGACATCGTCAAACTGCAGCATACAACAAGTTATGATATTTTATGTTTTCATACTTATTCTGCTGTCTGTCACAACTAAGTTATATGCAGAGAAAAATCTCTCACTGTCAGCGTTTGACATCGGCAACCAAACATTCTGAAGGGACTTATCACAGAATTTGCGGTAAGAATCAGCTTTTGTCTTCAATGCCAGGAGTGCTGTTTCTACATCTAATCTGTTATCGTTAGCAACATGGCTTTTCTGTTCAAAAATGTCACAAAGCTCTTTGTGACAAAGAAGCAAATAAGAATCACAAGTAATACCATTGATTTTAAATGCTTTTAGTTGTTCAAATGCTGCCATCACATGATTTAAATCACCTAAACCTGATTTAGTAACTAGCCTATAAAGTTCAAAGAAATGATATAGGTTTTATGGTTATTATATCATCAGCTTGTTTTGCATAATGGAGTTTAATTTAGACAAAGTCATACGGCAGCAAACTTTTCGATTCTCTTCTACTGCTTCTCTAACACTAGGATCCGTGATATGATATACAAGTGCACTTACTCTGTTTCCAAAGTGACCACTCTCTAATATTTCACATTTGGCTCTCAGCGAGTTAATTCGGAATAAACCAAGATGAGCCACAGTTGTTTTTTAATTGAAATTCTAATATTGGATCTGTTATCAATCTGCAACTTTCAGAAAAAAATATTGTTGCTGTTCTACCTTTACAATATTGTAGCACTTGGCATCGCAAAAATGATCATTTAACAAATTTTGCGCAGGAACTGAAAGCTTTTCTTTTAGAAAAGAAATCAACAATTGCATCAAAATAGCTGACAGTGTAAACTACTGAATTAAACCAGCTAGACCAGCGTGTCAGTACAGGCAACGGGAACAGTTTAGCTTCTAAATCTGGGTGGTTTTCAGTGAGGTATTCTTTGTATTCGTTTTTTAACATTCGGGAATTTCCGAACACATTCTTAAGCCCTGAGGAAAAATATTTTAATGTTATGTAATGTCTGAGAGTAGCTTCCGAGAAGTTCAGTACCTTTTCAGTACCTTTATTCAGCAGAATAGGAGTTTTTGCAGTACACGGTGTGCTATCCAATAAATAACATTTCCAGTTAGCATACGACAAACAGTTCTTAGTATCACGGACCATTCGGGTGCTGTGGTGTCAGTTTATTGTTGCACCGCTTGGCTGTTATTCCAGTGCGCATGATGATGTCACTATATTGGCTTTGTTAAGGTTAAATTTTATCTTGCTTTTCTTAAATTTGTAAACATTTTTTCATGACTTCTAGCTTCATGCTATGAAGACATGGATGTTAATTTAAGGTTACATTTAAGCAATTTGAAATAAATGTAAATTTTCCTATTCAAACTAAAAATAATAGAAATTTTTTCATTTATCTCTAACAAATATTATCCTCGAAAAAAGGAAAAATTCGCGAAAAAAGATCGTTAATAACAAAAACTCTTGCCTCTGGCTATATCTGCCCCTATTACAGGCGTACATTAAGTTTCATATCTTGAGAGAAATATTGCTTTAAAAGTATTAAACCAATTCTAACGTAATTCTTAAAAAAATACCACATTATTATCCAAATATCCAGATACAAAACTCACATATAAAATTTTATTCTCTATTGTTTTTCTCCAGAAGAAGGTTTAACCCCCAAAATGTAATTTTTTAACAATTTATCCCCAATGGTTAAACGTATTATGTCATATTTTGTGGAATATAGAAGTGCAACAAAACCCATATGCAATTTTATCCCTTTTTATATTTCTGCTCTCTTAGGTTCTCCTGAAAACATGTATAAATTTAATTACAAAGTATATTTTAAATCGTAAACGCGCAAGAGATATTGAAGTTATATGAAAAGGAATTCAGTGGGAAATGTGACTTTTGGCATTTAAAGTGACAGAATTTGGACCCTTAAAGCACCACGAAAGCAAAAGCAAAAATATGTAATTGAAGTTAAGGTTAGAAGATATTGTGCATACGACCAATGTCTTAATTCCTAGAAATGTTTACCAAAGTTTGGGTACCGGTACCTTTAAGGAACATAAGTACAATATCATGGGGTGGAATTTCTCAATAGAAATTAAATCGAATTAATGTCGTCAATACACGTCATTTATCTTCCTGCCTTTGTGTTACAAAGGCAAAGCAGAGAATACATACTTTTGAAGTTCAGAACTGTAACATTTTAATGCTGCTTTACTCTATATTACTTATTTTTTACTTTGGATACACTCATATAAAAAACTACTGTATCTACAAGTTTCAGTTTTTTCAGAATTATGAAATACGGAAACTCTGATTTTAAAGTTATTTCTAGTAAGTTATATGAAATGAGGAATGTTTTGAAAATAAATATTGATTAATTTTAATGTAATTTTGAGAAAACTACATACAATCCTTGTTAACACCAAATTAAGGTCGCACACGCTTAACTATTGTACAGTCCGGTGCATGGAAATTTTCCGATGCTGTTGGTGCCCTTTGGTGTGTTACTTTATATAAGTTGGCATAACCGTTTCGTGTTCTATACCAGTCCTGGCTGTGCCAATCTCTTATTGGTTAACCTCAAAATCTAATAACACAAGCAATGACTGATGAACAAGTTGCGTAGCCGGGGTGCGTAGTGCAAGGGGAGAGGTAGGGAGGAATTTAACCTTAGTGGAACGATTGTCAACACTACCTCCTTGTTGTGTCCGTCCCTCATTGGTTTGATGTCATAACTTGAGAACAGGGGAGAGGGGCAAGGGGTGGGTTATAAGGAATGAGGGTTCGTGGATTAATTACTAGTACATTATCATCTTTCTGTTTTCCCCTTATGTTTGCCTACGTGACGAAAATGTGCTTTATTTTGTGTAGATAGAGCGTAAATTACAGCTTTAAATTATTTGGTAATGAAGTGAGATGTTCCGAAATAAATATGCGCAATGTGGAGTACAAGTTGATGATACATATAATAAAACAGATAAATCTGTCCCATCCCTCATTCCCTTCACAAGAAAGCTGCACTAAACTGAGAAGGTTCATTATTCGAAAAGAATGGGCAATCTGCTGCTGTCCTCAATAACCGCTCATAAAATAATCAAATTCCGATGAGATGTATTCTCAATTATGTTTCAATATAGCTTAAACTGTCTGGGCTTCTTATTCACCTCTGCCATCGCGAAACAAAGCGCAGGCGCACGCCTTCCTATCGCTGACAGTGGCTCCATATATCGCAAAGTTTCCGTGCACCGGACGGTACAAAAGTACAATTTCTAAATTGCTTTTTGCAGTGTTCCTTAAGGTAAGCGTACCGGAAAATTATTCCCTATACTTCGGTGTTTCTGACTGCTTATGTTTATTCCCGATGGCGCAAAGTGGAAAAAAATTGTTTGCAATCTCACTAATAGGAATTTCATCTTCTGTTTAATATAATAAACTAGTTATTTGTTGGAAGCCAAAAGTATGTAGGTATGTATATGTGTATTTTTCACAGAAAGAAACTTAAATTCCTACCACTTTAAAGTAGAGGAGTTAACTTTGTCCCATCTTTTAGGGGAAGTTTTGTTAACCACGGTAAGCTATGCTTTACCAGATCTTGTGGTTTCTCTCTTTTAAAATATATATCTGCTTCATTTTTTCCTAGAAAAGGTTTTCCTGTGAATAATACTACCGTAAATTATGGGCGATGTCTAAGATAAGCTTTAGGAAAGAAAAGAAATCTACTGTAGCTTTTTGGATTTTAGTTGGTAATAATAATAATAATAATAATAATAATAATAATAATAATAATAATAATAATAATAATAATAATAATAATAATAATAATAATAATAATAATAATAATAATAATAATAATAATAATAATAATAATAATAATAATAATAATAATAATAATAATAATAATAATAATAATAATAATAATAATAATAATAATAATAATAATAATAATAATAATAATAATAATAATAATAATAATAATAATAATAATAATAATAATAATAATAATAATAATAATAATAATAATAATAATAATAATAATAATAATAATAATAATAATAATAATAATAATAATAATAATAATAAAAATAATAATAATAATAATAATAATAATAATAATAATAATAATAATAATAATAATAATAATAATAATAATAATAATAATAGTAATAATAATAATAATAATAATAATAGTAATAATAATAATAATAATAATAATAATAATAATAATAATAATAATAATAATAATAATAATAATAATAATAATAATAATAATAATAATAATAATAATAATAATAATAATAATAATAATAATAATAATAATAATAATAATAATAATAATAATAATAATAATAATAATAATAATAATAATAATAATAATAATAATAATAATAATAATAATAATAATAATAATAATAATAATAATAATAATAATAATAATAATAATAATAATAATAATAATAATAATAATAATAATAATAATAATAATAATAATAATAATAATAATAATAATAATAATAATAATAATAATAATAATAATAATAATAATAATAATAATAATAATAATAATAATAATAATAATAATAATAATAATAATAATAATAATAATAATAATAATAATAATAATAATAATAATAATAATAATAATAATAATAATAATAATAATAATAATAATAATAATAATAATAATAATAATAATAATAATAATAATAATAATAATATGGTGAGTTATGTTTAAAAACTAAATTATGATAAATTTTAATCAAAAGGTGCTGTAACTGAGCAAGTCTTGCTTCTACATCCTGCAAATATTTTAGTTTGATATGTTAAGCAGCTTGTGAGATAATGGATGGTAAATCTGGTGGGATTCACATTAGTAGGACAGGGCTTTCATTCTCTCCTCAAAATTCTCTAAAATTAATGGGAAGTTTAATAAAAATAAAAAAATATCAACATTTTGTTTTAATGTCAGAGCTCTACTGACAGTTTTAGGTTTACAGTAAAAAATGTTCAGTAAATGTTCAGTATTTCAGAAAGTGATCTTAAGGTAATTCGTCGATCCTCTCTCACAATGGCAGCAGCAGTTGATGTTTTCTTCCGTAAGAGCAGTAACTGGAGCACCGGGTTCACCTTCCTTTCAAATTGATTGACTCCCCTCCTTAAACATTTAAACCACCTTCGAGCTGTGCTGTAGGGAAGAACAGACTCTCCATTGGCCTCCAGTAGCATTGTATAGGACTCAACTTAAGATTTGTTGAGACGAAAGCAGAATTTCAAAGCCACATATTGTTCCTCGCGTGTTAACTTCATTGCTCCTGCATATGTACCGTAGTACAAGAAAGAGCCCCATGCCGCCATTCCACTACCACCAAATTTCCTGCTAGGTAAAGGCCGTAAAGGCTCTGGTGAAGGCCGTTCCCCGGATAATCGCCACACCCATACACGTCCATTAGACCGAAATAATCTGAATCTAGTCACTACACCGTAGAACAGATTTCCACCGCACCAGTGTCCTGTCGATGGTCAAAGCACCACATGAGCATAATTGGTCTTCGTAATATTCGGCCTATGCTCCAAAGAAAACAGACAGCTTTGTCGCTGGTTGAAATTTTATCTGATGATAGCCATCGGATGTGCCCTGTTCTTCAAAGTTTCACATTTTAGAGTTCTCTGATCTCTGTTGCTCAGAATTTTCTGTCGCTCTGAACATTCACCACTGTAACATTGTCAATCTACCTTCCACTTACGTATAATAAATACTACGGTTGATTTGGGTATATGTTTATCTTAGCGGCTATTGGCCTCCTAGAGAGCCCACTTAGCTGGCAGTCCACAATAGTATGACCTTATAAAGTCAGATAGTTCTGCACCACGCGCCATCTCGTTTTCAACTGATTCTTTTGCTCGCTGCACGTTCCTTACTACCTACTGCAAACAGAGGGACCACAACAGTCAAATGACATACTAAATAAACTGTAACAATGGGAGCCATATAATATTTTGGTAGATAGTGTACTCTGAATTACGTTAAATTGTATTTTCACTCCGCAAAGCGGAGCAACGTCACTGAACATATGCTTCGAATCCTGTGGGCGATCTTCCTGATCCATGAGGTTTTTTTCCCAGGAGCTGTCCCAGATCGCTAGACGAATAGTAGGTAGGATTACTGCATCCTCTACATTTCCTATCCCTTTGTTTCACCTCACTTCACAGTTACTTTCAATTTTCTTACTGGTTTCCTATTTCAGAATTCTAAGTATCAGCAGGAGTTGTGGAGTAAATGGCAGGGAATTTGTTCTCTGTAAGTCCTTGTCCTTCGGATCGGGGGAGAGCTCGCTTTCACGGAAATACAGGAGGCGGAGAAAGAGCAGCCGGCTGTATTAGCCTTAATCGGGAGCTTCAATATGTAGTTGATTTAACCCTACCCTTTCCTGTAGACTCAACTCATGTACATATAGCCCCTCTGTGCTTTCACCTCACTCCTCCCTACCGGGGAGAGAGGAAGAAAGGGTCTTCCATAGCGAAACTTGTCATATGGAAGAAAAAACGAAATAAGCTAAGAAGAAAGGAGGTAAGAAGGAAAGACAAAAATAATGGAGGAAAATGTATTTAGCAATCCTGATATATGTTTATGGATATACAATACGAACAGCTCTGCTTCGGAAATGAAGATCTATCTTCACTTTCGGTTCAATAAGGGGTGATAGCGTAGGAAAGAAGGAATAATAGTATGTTTTATCATGTAACCGACCGGTTATAATAGCAATCTATATATAGCTATGTGGAAGTTGGTCCGATAAATAGACCGAATCTCCGAAATATCATGAATGACTTTATAGCAATGACTCTTACAAATTTTCCCAAATAGTAGGTAGCAGCTGCAATACTTACAAAGGATGCTGTTCATGTAGCTAAATGGTCTAGAGCTAAAATTGGCAATTCTGTTAAAAAGGATTCATTTCAAGAAGCAGATATGACAGAAATTTGGATATTTTCTACATTTCTTCTTTGTCTATCATAACACGGAGACCTTTCGCTCCTTCTTAGGTTATACAATTGATAGGGACGCCCTGCACACTTAGACCTATATAGATCCAAATGGAGCAAGGGGCAACTAAAGGAGCAGCAGGAGGCTACAGGCCGAAGGCAAACACGCTTACTAACTCGTTGCTCGGAAAACCTTTTTCACGGCCGATGCTCTCTGGAAAGATGAATGAGCGAGACATCCGCCAGAAAAGTCTCTTGTGTCAAAGTGGATAAGCAAGCATTCGCGCTATTTATAAGGCACCACCCGACACCACGAAACTTAATAACACACGTGAAAGATGAGAAGAAAAGGGAATGAATAGGAGGTGGCGAAAAGGAAATCGAAGTGGACGAGAAACCTCCCAGAATGTACCTACTGACGAAAGAAAACCACTAAATACCCAAATTCATAGCGGAACAAGTTGTTGATAAATACTCGTAATATGTAAGTATTGTATTTATGAAAGTATTTTCGCTTTAGAGTATTGTCATAACAAGTCCAAAAGACTCAACAAAGAAGAATACCATTTCTTTTTATCCAGCTACATTCTGGCTCGTCTTTGCAGCTGGGTTCGGCTTTGAATTCCGTAAAATGAGAAATAGTTATACGTTTCACTCATTTACTTCGGCTCCTGGTCTCCAGGACTCTTCTGTGGGATCATACGAATGGATAAATAGAACTCCTTAGTGTGAATTTTTCTGGGATTCCTCAGCAATATATGATCTTTTAGTGCAACGCTATGCTTTCTAGAGCGCAAGAAGATGTGCCATCCGTCTTGGTGAATCACCATATGGTTGACCGAATAAACGTTGAAACTTAATTATTAATGATTACGATGAAGCCTTATTCATTATAACTAGACCGAGAATTTGCATGCTTTGTTCAAGGTTAATGTTTAAGCAATATACCAACAGCGTATCCATTACAAGATGTGGCATAATATACCTCATAACTTCACTTGTCTAGCCGCTGAAGCTAAAATTTAATGTGTCTGCTACTTCTGTGGCCCTGTATGACTCGTACATCGAAAAAGTTTTCCAGCAAGCACAACGTTCAGTATGAAAATCGTATAATTCTGGAATATGTCATATTCACATAAACACAGCTATCGTACTGTTAATTTTCTACTACAATCACCCTATAGGTATAGTCATGCACACAGTGAAGTGTTATTCCACAAATGTCAAGTATGCGATATCCACATTGTTGTTTTAAGGGGCTGGGAGTGATCGTCTTAACCCTTCCACATTACCCGGATAGTAAGGCACATAATCGCTTCAAGAGTTTTAAAACAGCTCACATTCCGGCCATGACGGAGCTTGTTGCCAGATTATTATCTGTCTAACCGAACGCTGTGCTTGCTATCCAGCTTCTCCGCCACACATATGAGGTGCATCCAGAAAGTAAGTGCCAATTGCGTTCAGAGATGGCACCGCCAGTCGGATTACAATGCGCATGCTCGGGAGTAGAGAGGAAGTATATGGAAATAATGCAGTAAAGCTTCAGCTTTGTGACAGCAGTGGTTACCATGCTGTGCTAAGAGAAAATGGCTGCTCTGATACTATCTCCCGCCAACGTTAGTGTAGTCAGCGCATTTTTGCACGATCAAAAGCTATCTCAGGCAGTTTTCCTCGCCAATGGTGTCTTGTGAACGGACAGGATATTGTATGCGAGAGTATGGTAAGACAATAGTGCAGGCAATTTAGCAAAGGACTAATCAATATTCAAAACGAAGACCGTAGAGGCTGAGCTTCCCTTTTGGCTCCAGAAGTGTCGGAAAATGTGAGGCAAGGAATTGAGGAGACTTTTTTTTTTTCAAAACTGCATCTTCATCACTTGAAAATATTCAGGAAATGAAAAAAAAACGTATATCCATGGTATATATAAGGTGCCTGTGTAAGGCTGTACATGGGGCTTTGGGAATTCCTAATCATATACTTACTTCAAAACCACATATATAGTGCTTTTATAATTCTAAAATATTTGGACCTTTTAAATTTTGATAAAAGTTATGGACATATGCAGTTTTGTTAAAAGTATGTCTGGACAGTAAACACTAAAATGTTGTTTTCTGTACTATTCCTTTATTGCCTTAATGTTCTATACATTAAAGCAAGTGAAGGGAGCAGGGACAGGTAACTTGGGGAATTTCTCAAGAAAGCAACATATTGGCGTTATGACAACATAGCCTCTGTAACAGCTGAGCTGAGCTATTCTCTAGGTTCTAGTCAGCATACTTTTCCTTTTGGCTTCTCAATTTGGTTTCCTATTTTTGGTCTTCCCCTCTTCCTAGCACCGAAACCAATTTAATTGACTGCTACTTCCATTGCACTGTTTCTTTGCACTGTTCAAAATCTACTTTCTTTCACCTCAATGAGCACATGATGTATAAAGTATATCTGCACTGCTACTGAAAGCTAATGCTTAATCGCCGCAATCTAACCAAGTAAGAACACATTAAACCCTCATTAATTAGGAGATACGTCATTGCGTACAATACTGCCGCTGGATGTCCGGCTCTGACGTTTTGCGGCTGTAGGAAGTGGAGGGGTTAAGGTTAATAGTACCAACATATAATAATGAGTAAATGAAAACACTTTGTTAGAGTTTTCTTTAGAATGAAGATATATGACTATATTAGCTTTAAAACATTGAAATCCAACTTGTAATTTCATTATCGTGTAAGATATTCGCTACAATATCACATTATTCGAATATTTCTTTCACACATTTCACGAGCACTAACTGCTTCTGTTGGCAGTACTGGGAGACTGTAGATCCGGTGTCGTGTTCAGGTAGTTAAAACAATCTGCTAGCGCCAATCAACATTGGCTCTTATAAGAGCCAAAGTCGTGAATATACATTCAGGCTTGGTGAGTACTCCGAGAAGGAGCGGGATAGTGGTAGTTCTTTAGTACCTGTTACCAAGCTACTGGATAGAGTTTGTGACGCCTTGAAGGTGGTAAAAACCACCGCGAAGACCGTCACCAAGGAAAAGTGCCCAGCTAATTTAAGTTCGCCGTCCTCAGTTCTGCGTACACCGGGAAAGCAAAGGCCACGAGGCAGCCTTAAAGCTTCACTTGATGTTTTTCAAAAGGATATTATAATGATACATGTGTATCAATATTATATGAGAAAGAACTTTCCCACTCGTGCGAAGTTGCTGTGTTCTCTAAAGGAAGCTGGCTTATACGATGGCAGAAAAACAAACCTATGTACTGACAAAACAGGGGTTTTGGTTTAAACATTTTTCTGGGAGGAAAGCTGTAATGGTGAGAAGTGGCATTGTTGCATGGAGAGGCAGGATTTTACGGGAAACTCTAAATAGCAATTCCAAAAAAGTTGGTATGGTTTGATGAAACGCGGGTAAATGCAGAACACACTAAGACAAAGACATAGATGACACTTTTGCAGGGCAATGAAAGTGCCAGTTAGGACAGAAAGTACGATACAATGATTTTGCTCCATGCCGGTGGTGTACAAGGTTTTATTCCAGGAGCACTGCTCTTATTCAAATCAAAGAGCACCAGTGATTATCACAAAGAAATGAATGGAAATACATTCCAGAGCTGGTTCCAAGAATCTCTTCTGCCGAAGATCAGTGCCAATTCTGTTATTGTTATGGACAATGCACCATACCACTCAGTGCAATTAAACAAAGCACCGACAATGAGCGACAGGAAAAGCGTCATTTTGCAGTGGTTGGAGAACAACATACCTGGATCGTCCGCAGAAATGACGAAAGCAGAACTCCTGCAAATTGTAAAATTTTACAAGCCACGTTTCAGCACTCATGAAATAGACACTATTGCTGTTGCTTACGGTCACACTGTAATCAGGCTCCCTCCCTATCACTGTCATTTCAATGCCATTGAACTGATTTGGGCACAAGTAAAAGGTTATTTTGCAGAACATAACACAACATTCCGCATTTCTGATGTTGAACTATTAGCTCAGCATGGTATTAAACAAGTGATCCAGGATAAGTGGTAAAGTGTCGTGGATCATACTTGGAAACTTTTAAGACAAGCCAAGGAAGACGATGGCATAGTGGAAATACGTGTGGAGGAGCTGATAATTTCATTCAGCCAAGATGACGACAGCAGCGACTCCAGTGATGAGCAGAAGATATGGATATTTACGAGGATTAAGGCGTCCTTCCACTGGATTGAATGTAACCTGTTTAATAGCCAATTTCAGTAAACATAACTTCTTGTTATTTCTTTGCCAGTGAATGGTATAATGCCTTCATATGCAACTATTCTGGAATCATTTATATGCACATTGTCCACGTACATTTACGAAGTAACAATGTGTAAATGCGTGAAACATTTAAAATACACATGTTCCTCTGCTTGAAATTCCCGCTAAAGAACTGGCAACAGCGCGCTTCCCCCTCTCAAAAACTGTCAGAGCCGGAGAACCGACGGCCGACCTGCAGGTTTCACAAACTACCAGGAAAGGAAGCATATGACAAAGAGAAAAATTCTGAAGGTGGACATGTTCAGTTCTGAAAACAAAACATTGACTGTCTAGTAAATTATACTGAACATGTTCACTTTTGATAACAAAATGAATATTGGACTACAATGCTTTGATGTAAAAATAGAACTCTACATAAACATTTTTATATTGCGTATAAATGTGTTGTGACATGTTCAAGTTTGGTGAAAAATAACACCGGCTTCATATAGCAACCAAGAATTCTAACATAATCCCATTCCTAAATGATTTTCTGTTTCGGTGGACATATTCAGTTTTGAAAAGCAGTTTGTCAATTGTGCAAAACAGGCGTTTCATAGCTTCAGAAGTCTCTTGACAGGTCCCCCAACTGTCTCGCTCGCTGTGTAGGGGTGACTTGGTTTCCATAAAGTGTGTGCAAGATGGGAGCCTAGGCGAACGACAGATGAACACAGGGCCAGACGTCTGACAGCATCGACATTACCACAGCGGTACGCAGACAGAGGTAAGGGGTTTCTTGACAATATTGTCACTGAAGATGAAATATAGAGCATTCCACGCCATAGATGAAAAAAAAACTAAGATCGATGCACTGTGATTTACCTGTGTGGATAAAATTTCAGCAGACAATCAATAAATGTTGTGCACTGTGTTCTGGGATCGATGTGATGCCCCCTTTTGGGAGCTTTGACCGCCAGCATTTACCATAAATGCTGATCAGTATTGTTCGATGTTGCATAACCTGAGGAGAGCTATCCAGAGCAAGTGATGGGAGATGTTGACAAAAGCATTACGTTAATGCCTAACATGCAAGACCTCATACAAACAATGCCACAGGAAATCTCTTCCGTCCCATGAAGCGTCTTTGGAAGCTGTAAACGTTTCTACAATGACGCTGAATTGCAGAATAAAGTGATTACTGGATTTTGGCGGAAGATTTCTAAGATTTGGGAATACAGTTCATGCTGTACCATTAGGATTAATGCCTCAACACTGGTGGTGACAATGTTGAAAAATAACCAATGAACCTATATAACTATTCCACTGAAAAACAGTTATCTATTGTTGTTCTCTTTATCGGTTATCCGGGCTTACTTTCTGAGTGATTCTCTACTACGTCCCATTGGAGCTGACAACTCTTAACAAATTTTACCCAGAGCAATGTCATGACACACTTTGAAACACTCAGTATGTTTTATATCTGCTTAGAAGAAAATGCAATAAAATAACACCCACTCCAATTTGCATACGTTAAAAGATTTAAGAAAAAATGCTCACATTATTGCTCCCCCCCCCCTTCATTGGCATATTTGGCCAGTTTACCGAAATTATGAAGAACATACTCTGTAGTGAAAAGTGGACTCATTTTCTCTTCATGGATGATGGTTAGGGAACTTTTAAGTGGTTTCTGATAAATAGCTTTACTTCTGCTTTAGACAAGGGACGAAAAGGTCCAATGAAGGAGTTTTGGAAATACAATGATTTTCCATTTGTGGTCGGTGAAAGAATACAACCAGAAGGTCTTTAATTTACTTTATTGTTTCGATACATTCACATATATAATATCATATAGAGTAGTATCATACAACAATTAATCATCTTTTTAAACTACAAATATGAGAGTTTATAAACATTCTATGGATTCATTTACCCTTTTTAATTTGAACAGAACAACAAAGCTTACAGTAGTTTCTAATGCGGAAGCTGTACTAAAAGAAGTGTCTTTGCAAATATCTCAAAGGGGGTTTAAATTTGCTTTACAGAAACATTGAACCCTAAGCTGAAAATTACATTTTTAATGAAGAGATTTATAGAATACCAACTGCTACGTGGAAGCTTCATTTTCACCATTCTGGCTTGAAACTATGAAAAAACAAGCATTACTTTAGAACATACATAATAAAAAGCAGTTTTCATGTATGTAAACAACAGGAAACACATTATAAGTATAACTAATATTCCTTAAAAATAACTCTTGAGCAGGAAAATCCTTGCGACAGTCATTTGAATTTCTTTTTATTCTTCTATAATTGTTGTTACATTTTTATTCTCGTGATCTGCACCAAATTTCCATTATTATCTAACATTCATCCTTTATGTTTAGTGCATATTTTATGTTTATTCGATGTGCAGTGAAACCTTGTTTTACACATTTATATAATACATCTACCTTATGTTTCTAAGACTAAATTAATGATGATATATGAACTACCTTGCTTTCTTGTAGTATTCTATAGTGAAATTGGTTTATATTAAAATATCTGGTAAGTTTACTACTTATGAAACACGCTTCTGCAAAAGTGTACTGCAAAATGTACTACTACTAGTACTACTGATAATAATAATAATAATAATAATAATAATAATAATAATAATAATAATAATAATAATAATAATAATAATAATAATAATAATAATAATAATAATAATAATAATAATAATAATAATAATAATAATAATAATAATAATAATAATAATAATAATAATAATAATAATAATAATAATAATAATAATAATAATAATAATAATAATAATAATAATAATAATAATAATAATAATAATAATAATAATAATAATAATAATAATAATAATAATAATAATAATAATAATAATAATAATAATAATAATAATAATAATAATAATAATAATAATAATAATAATAATAATAATAATAATAATAATAATAATAATAATAATAATAATAATAATAATAATAATAATAATAATAATAATAATAATAATAATAATAATAATAATAATAATAATAATAATAATAATAATAATAATAATAATAATAATAATAATAATAATAATAATAATAATAATAATAATAATAATAATAATAATAATAATAATAATAATAATAATAATAATAATAATAATAATAATAATAATAATAATAATAATAATAATAATAATAATAATAATAATAATAATAATAATAATAATAATAATAATAATAATAATAATAATAATAATAATAATAATAATAATAATAATAATAATAATAATAATAATAATAATAATAATAATAATAATAATAATAATAATAATAATAATAATAATAATAATAATAATAATAATAATAATAATAATAATAATAATAATAATAATAATAATAATAATAATAATAATAATAATAATAATAATAATAATAATAATAATAACAATAATAATAATAACAATAATAATAATAACAATAATAATAATAACAATAATAATAATAACAATAATAATAATAACAATAATAACAATAACAATAATAACAATAACAATAATAACAATAACAATAATAACAATAACAATAATAACAATAACAATAATAACAATAACAATAATGACAATAACAATAATGACAATAACAATGATAATGATAATGATAATGATAATGTAAATGATAATGATAATAATAATAATGATAATAATAATAATGATAATAATAATAATGATAATAATAATAATGATAATAATAATAATGATAATAATAATAATGATAATAATAATAATGATAATAATAATAATAATAATAATAATAATAATAATAATAATAATAATAATAATAATAATAATAATAATAATAATAATAATAATAATAATAATAATAATAATAATAATAATAATAATAATAATAATAATAATAATAATAATAATAATAATAATAATAATAATAATAATAATAATAATAATAATAATAATAATAATAATAATAATAATAATAATAATAATAATAATAATAATAATAATAATAATAATAATAATAATAATAATAATAATAATAATAATAATAATAATAATAATAATAATAATAATAATAATAATAATAATAATAATAATAATAATAATAATAATAATAATAATAATAATAATAATAATAATAATAATAATAATAATAATAATAATAATAATAATAATAATAATAATAATAATAATAATAATAATAATAATAATAATAATAATAATAATAATAATAATAATAATAATAATAATAATAATAATAATAATAATAATAATAATAATAATAATAATAATAATAATAATAATAATAATAATAATAATAATAATAATAATAATAATAATAATAATAATAATAATAATAATAATAATAATAATAATAATAATAATAATAATAATAATAATAATAATAATAATAATAATAATAATAATAATAATAATAATAATAATAATAATTTCTAAACATAGAAATCAATAAAATTGCACTTATAAAAGGCATATAAAGTTATCGTCACATTGGCAATGCAAAGCCTGCGGTAGAGCGCTTGAAATGAGTTGGCAATTGCGCGGCTATTGATGTTTCAGTGGGAGGGGCAGCAGGCACGCCTCCAATGGGAGGGCACTAAAGGACGTCATAAAGGCGTCCCGAAACCAGTGGCGAGTTGTATTTTTATAGTGCAGTTACCTATTAAGGCTTTTCCAATGTATAATTCGAGGTGTATCCAGTTGCAGAAGCTTCTTGAGGCCCCGGCAGGACTATATAAGAGGTGATGCGGGTCCTGTATAGCAGTCTTAGTGTTTCGGGTTTTATATTTTGTTTGTATGTGTGATTCTGTGTTTCAAGCTTAAAGTGTCAGTTTACGAATGCGGCTTGGTGGTGAGATGCTGGCCAAGTGAAACAATTCACGAATCAACGATCAGTTGTGTTGTGTGACTGGACATAGCAGTGCAGGGAGGTGCGGTACGTTCCAAGCTCTGTGCTGAAAGGGTCATTAGGCAGTTCAACCATGCAGTGAAGCAGTTCAAAGGTACAGGGATTCCAAGCTGCCTGGTGAGAACTCGGCGGGCTCTGTGAACCGCCAGTGAAGCAGTTCACGAGCGAATATCGTAGATGAGGTGTTCAGATTCGGCGTGCAGCTCCATGTGGGAGGTAAACATGTTGTACGTCAGAGAGGTTACTAGTAGCACAAGTTGGTGCATGCAACAAAGAAACAAAAACAAACACTAAGCAGGCCTGCCGTAGAAGTGTATAAGTGTAAAAGATGAAATGACTAAATTTTAGCATTTTGCTAGGCATTTTAGTGACAAAATAAAGGAGTAAATGTGAACTTTTCTTGTGTTATATTTCTTTGTCACAAAATTAGTATCACTAACAGTTGGGAACACTATGAGGTAGTACACATGACAACACTAATTATTTTTAATTAACTAACAAAACAATATATCATTTAATTATTTACAGACCCTTTGTAATTATGAGTTATAAAATAAAAGCTACGTCAATGTTAGTAAACGTTTATGCAGAAAATATGAATGCGTGGGCAGGCACATAGTTTTGTGAGGGTGCGGAGCGTTGAGGCAACTGCGCCTCTGTTTCGACGTCGTAAACTCTAGCACATTTTACAATTCGAAGATAATAAAAGTGAAAGCTAACTTCTTACAGAAAAAGTGCTTAAGTATACCATTCTGTTAAAAAGGTCAAAATTTGCCAAGCCGCATATCGAATTGCAGTAAACAGAATATATTACTCCTACTTTAAAGTGAACAAATATTTGAAGAAAGGATCAGAACTCTTTAAATGTTAAAGTACTCTAAATTATCTGCAGAGGAGCAGAAATGGAAGGAAAAGGGCGTGTATGTTTAATAATTCCTTATAATCAACAAACAGCTGTAATTTTATTTAGCAGTAAAATTTACAGTTTCAGCGTGTTTTAAGCAAAGGAATCGTGTGTCAAATTTTAAGTGTATTTTCTCTCAAAATATTGAGGTAAATAGAAATTAATCACTAGAACTTTCATATAACATTAAAGGCTTTCACTATACAGCATTTTTCAGACAATAGTTGCATCCTGTACAGCAAATTTAAGAACACAAACAAAAAAGAAGAAACTAGTGAATTGAAGAAGCCATTTAAAAATGCCAGAAATGTTTTGTATACGTATGTTAAGCTTTGATTTGTGTATTGACATGTTAAATGAGTCTATATCGAAATTTAAATTTTAGAAATTCCAAACACTTGCATATTATTCTTAATCCTCGAATAGTCGCTTGGACTATATATATATAACATATATATATATATATATATAGCCCAGCCATTTTTTTTTTTTTTTTTTTTTTTTTTTTTTTGCAAGTGCGCATCCCTTCTGCTTTAATTGTGCTGAGGGTTTTGGTAGCCTTTTAACGCAATGTTTTCTAAACGGTTAGTTGGCGATTAAACTGAGTTAACGTACAGCTGGGCCACCTGTGTAGCCTGCGCGACCACTAATGTAACAGTTGTCGAAATGGATACTAAGAGTAAGGTCACATCAGTGTGATCAATGTCATATTTATTTTTTCTGCGAATCAGACGTATAGGAAAATCAAACGGGGCTTGTTTCTTGAGACAATGTCCTGGGAGCTCATAAAGCGTCAAATAGCAGGAAGAGCAAAACTGAACAATATATCAGTCTCCCTAAGAAAGCGTGCTAAGATTCTTCTCGGAATTGAAGACGTTCGCAGAACACAAGTTGCACAGCTTCACAGCAAGGTAGGGAGGTGCTACTTTTGTGGAAAAATCAAGGATAAATCTACCAGTAAGGGTTGCAGCATATGTCAAAGAAAGATTTGCAATAATCATTCCACGGCGGTGTGCAAAAGGTGGGATTGTAGTCCAAATAGTACTTTTGTTCTTATGTCATATTTTGAGACTAATAGTACACATTCATATGGTGGTTATTGGAGAAATGTAAACATTTAATATATTCTGCTTCAGATATTGTTGTTTCACTACTCCTAACTTCATTAATATGATTTACGAATATAAAGGAGCACTATAAACGAGTTTACCGTGTAATTTTACACGACACATAGTATACTTTAATTTAATATCAAATTATCTTGAAACAGTTCATAAAACTCAATTTGAATGTACGTAAACACTATAAAGTGGTAAAGAAATATCCCCGAAGGTTATTAAAACAGTTATAAACAAAAAAAGTAAATTTTATACTGGCTACATATGCAAGCCACGAGAGGTAACACAAATGAACGTTAGTTGTTTTTCTTATCATATACTCCAGGTCGACTTACTTTAATAGTTTCATTGTGTTTTACATTATGACAGATTACGGTAAACTTCCTCTTTTCACAGAACAAAATTGTGGGCTAATTATCATCCTTTATGTACATGGAAGCGCTTGATTAAGAGTGGCATTGACAATATTTCAGCCCACTGTATAATTATAATGACTTCAATAAAGCTTATATTATATTATTCCTATTATTATTCTTATTACTATTCAATTCTAGCAATATAGGTACTATAAGGCTCCCAAAATGTTTCCATACCTTATATTTATTAATAACAAATATTTCAACTCAGAAATTATGAATGTCATAGGAATATTATAGGTATGTGTTTAATGAAAACAGTGCGAAACTGTAAGAAGTTAATGAATTCAACGGAAGGAGTGTTATTCCGAATACTTCTTTAGTCTTACAAGAGACTAGGTTTACAATTAAGTATACCTACACTTAAATCTCATTAAATCTAATTTTTAATATGCTTTACATTAGTATACATTAAAGCTTTACAGAAGTATAGTGTGTGTTACAGTACACACGTTTAGGTTAGTAATTATGCTTTAGCTGAAGTTGCGGTTATCAAATGATGGGATACAATTTTATTCAGCTCCAGTAGTAGTCTCGCATTAATTCGAACATACGCAAGCTGCGACAACGCGGATTGCGTCAAGCTTCCATCTCTGACTGAGGTTTCCCGGAAGTGTGTAGGAATATGAATTAGTATCCAAAACAGCGGCCATCTCAGTTATCTCTCCATCAAGTCCTTCGTTTTCTGGGTGAGGCCATGCTGTGGTTTGGGCTCTCTTGTTCCTGAGTACGTAGTCAACGGAGTAGATGGGTTGACAAGGTGTGCCGTATCCTCCACACAAAGAATTGCTGCACATGGCACTGGTGATATACCGGGGGTATGCTCGAGGGCCAAGATCCAAAAAGCTCACCGTACTTTGGCAGGCACACCTTGCTTCTCCTTGTTCTCTTACTGAGGAACTGCAGCCGTTGTCGCTGCGTTTATCTAAAACAACTGTGTTGTAGTTTTCATCATTGTTCTTCATTGTTCCCTTGGAGATGGAGTCAAGGTACGTTTGAAGCCTGTGGAATAAATATATACATTATACCTGTTTGCATAGACACAGAAAAGGGCAACACGTCTAATGGGTTGTCCCCAAACTTTTGTTATTTGTTGTGTTTTTGGTTCTCTTTGTGTCAAATGTTTGCGTGCAATGCATCTTATGTCATTCATGGAGAGTTATCAGTTCTACAAATTTGTATGTATGTTGTATTTGGTACCCGGATTAATCACAATAATCAAGAGTAGAGAATGCTCTTTGCAGTTGACTTGATATTACACCTTATTGACCAGAAAAGAACAAACAGTACACAAGGAACCAAAAGCTTAACACACTGTTTGGTAGAGCAATAATTCTCTTCCCAATAACATAAAACATATTGTCAACACTTCATTTTGCACGAAATACTTCCACTTAAAAGAATCTAAGGTTTGTGGGCCAACCCATTAATATCTCTAATTGAATATGAAAGACTTTTTGTTTTAATTGACGCCCTTCAACTTTAAATCATAGACGACGATGAATGAAAAGAGGTGAAATGCAGGCTAGGGTCGCAGAGCTTAGAGTTGCTGGAGATTCATCATTCAGGAAAAAGGAAATTCCCGCAAAATCCTTATGTAGAGAACTTACCCTGAGCGAAATTCGAACGCGGGACCTCTTGAACTTGAGGCAAACATGCTGCTACCTACGATACCGAAGCAAGCATAGTTGAGATGACCAAGTACAAATTATACATGGTGTTGCAAAACGACACCGAACGAACATATAAAAGTAGTAGCTCAGCTTATATGTGATACCTATAGATAGTTTTTACCGCCAATAAAGCCGCATAAAAATGCTCCAGAATGAGTGTGATTAGGCAGTGACAGGAACAACGACGCGTGACTGGCGCTGGCGGAGTTCGCAGGTATAGGTCACACGTTGTGTCGCGTGCTGCAACTGTTTGTAAACATACCGGCATATTCCGCAGTAGCTTGCTTGCTACTACTAAGAATTTGTTTGGCTTATGAAACTGCAAGAAAGAAGCTATTGCTTAATTGTTGCTTATCAGTGTTTAACGTGTTCCAACATCCCGCTATAGCAGTCCTTTATGGCAAATAAACTGGAGGACATAGGCAACTTATACCATTTAGATGGAAGTTAATGGTTGAGGATGGAAGCATCAAATGAAAAACAGAACAGAAAACAACATCAAATAATTGTAGATAAATTAACCAAAACTAAATAGCTTATACAATGAGACCAGCATTTTATTTCACGTGTTTGATAATACTAAATGAAGCATTTGTAACTCAAAAGGAAGCTGTTGATATTTACAGTAATTGGTTGAACGTACTATAAAATTAAGATCATAACAAAATGCTCTGAAGTTAAATAAATATTATCATTGATGCACTAATTTTACACTTCATATTTTTAATGAAACTAAATTAATCGTGCGTTCGTTGAACTCCCTTCAGCTCTTCCATCCATCAAAACCATATCCGACATTTCGGCGTTCGTATACCGCTCCATATTGCTTGGATTTGCTAAGTACGCGCCAAATCCTTCCTGTTAGGACGGAATGTGTAGTTTTACACTGAAGAGCAACCTGCCAAATGTCTGAGTTATTGGTAGACTTTTTCACAAATAACTGTCCTTCGTCCCATTACCTGAAAGGTAGGCTAGGGTTACTGATCAAGAGCAAGAAGTAATGTTTTTGTTTTCGTGGCCGGTGCGTCCCAATAACAACGTTTGAGGTTCGCACACCAGTTGTTCCTGGATGGCCTAATCAAAAAAATCATGTAATATTTAATGCTGCATAAAATTATACCTAACAGAACTTCGAAGCTGTGACAGCGAAATTCGGACTAGTTAAATTATAAACTACGCAACGGCTATAATCGTTCAGTATAGTTTTGAAACACCTGTATAGTTCGGGTAAGCCACCTTAAACATCTATGATGTTAAGATAATAATCATAATATATCCTTTCGTTGCATAACTTGCACATTTTTCACCAAGGAGTATTAAAAGTAGAACATTTTCTTAGATCCCAGTAATATCCCTCATTGAAGTTTCCACCTTTAGGTACGTAACCTCTAACTCCACACAGCCGATATCAAATCTCTATGTGACTGGACTGAAAAACACAAGTAAGATAGTAGTGTATCTGTGAGATTGGGAAAATTCATAGTATGTAAGATACTATCCTTTGTTGAAGTATATGCCAAACATTAAACTAAATTTTGTCATTTTTATGATTTTAGCTTTCACAGTAATTTGTAACATTAATTGTTTATTGCATACGTTAATCATCGTAATAAAATTGGTGCATGTGGTACATTATTAAATATATTCACTTCAAAAATTTAAGTTTCCGTGTACATAAGTATACAAAAGTAATGTGTCACCTTAGGGTTCTATGGAAATTCCTAATTGTTTTGGGAAAATGTTTACTTTTCTTTGTAATTTACGTCCTCCAACCACAGTGAATGAATTGGGTGAAATGATGCTCAAATGAGTCCAGGGTCCATGGAGCTCAGAGTTACCCAGCATTTGTCTTCAAGGATAAGGGAAAACCCAGGATAAAACCTTATCCAGGTAACTCGCCCTGACCGAGATTCGAACTCGGGACCTCTTGAACCTGAGCCAGACACGCTACCATCTACGCTACCGAGGCGGGGAGGAAAATCTTTACTTTCCATACTTCTCTACACACTTTGTTTTTAAAAATATCTATCATTTATTTCTGAATATTGGAGCAGTATTTTAAAATATATATATATATATATATGGTATTTGTTCTTTCCTATACTTTTGAGAAGCTGTGGATATATTGTCATGTGTATTGTTGAGAAATGCCAAATTTTAGAACGGTATTATTTAATGATCACTTTCTGAGACCTGATTCGTTTACACAGTCCAAAGTTCATAACTCTGCTGATCTATGAGCACAGCATTATACGAGATTTCATATGAATTTAGCTTTAGACTTCCATTTCCTGTTTACTCATGCCGACCACATGCAGGTGGCGGGATGTGGACTTTGTTAACTTAGTAACGTGAATCAGTGGAATGCTGAAACAGCATACTCCCACAGCCTAAATGTCCCAAGACTTATGGGAATGCCGTCATTTGTTTGGGAAACGCTTACGTAGCTTCTCTGGCGTGGGACTGCCGATCTGGCATTAACGCCTTATTGGAAGCAACAATATTTACCGAGTACATCAGAGGAAGACAGCTTCTAGAGTTGTGACGTATTTCAGTCTGGAGCGAGGCCTGCACTGCGTGTGACGTCAGGCACGAGCCGTGTAGTACCAAGTTGCCTATATAAATGGGGCAGTGAGTACAGAATTTGAGGGTTCAGTCAGGTTTAGCACACTCAATGACAACAAAATAGCTGCCACGTATCTAATGGAACTGTTAAATTTACAATGTGACGACTTATTGAGAAAAAAAAACACACACACACACAAATATATATATACAAGAAAGACTTGGCTGATTTTTACAGTAATGTCCCCTAAACCAGGTTTCTGAGGTTGTATTCGCTTGCCTCAGGGACATTATGTATGTTTGGCTCAACATGAGCGCACAATTTTTTTCTGTTATATCAGCTAACTGCAAACCCCGAAGTACCTTGTCGGATCACAATCTAACATGCAGCCTTCGATTACAGATTTCCCAGATATTACGTCCTGACAGAGATACATTAGTGAAAGAAAAACGAAACAAAAAGTGTCGGAAAATGTCCACGTAATTTTGTTCTGAATGGATCTCCTCTAATTTGCACAGAAAACTACTTGATGTTTTATTTTATTTACTTTATCACATGCCTGTTCTGCAGATAAACTACGAGTTTGAAGTTTCATATACTTTCTAATAACACAGAGACACAATGTAATTGTTTATAAACTGTGAATAATTGTGTAATTAAAGCAGTCAGCATTAATATTACAACACTCAAGATATAAGCTGTACATGTTATTAAAACCCAATACGTTTCCTGTCTTTCCTACCTGCACACATCAAAATAATGCAGTAATCAGCGCGGTGACGTGACACGCTAACCTGTCTTTCGTTTGGGAGCATATTTTGCGGTGAGAGCAGGCAGAGCTGACGTCACACCGCTACTACCTGTCTTCCGCTGGAGTACATACTTCGGCAGTCGTGGGTCAATTTATTTGGGTACTTCCGGAGGTCACGTTTATTTTACAATCAGAGTCGCCATGCCGCCTTACAATGGTAAGCACGTTGCATCCTCTACGAAGCACGGCTACACATCTCTAAGGTAATGGGGTCCTTTATATAATCATGTAATTTGGCACTAACACTTCACCCAAAGTCTCCTAAAGATTTTGGAGTTTCTGTACGTTAATATTAATATAGTGGACTGTCAAATAATTGTAAATGAGTGTTTTCTCTACTTATCTCTAATTTGCTTCTGCCTTGCTCTACCACTTAGCTATACCATCTGACTCCTTTATCCTTTCATTTGCGAACTTATAATTTTACGTATTAATAATAGAATGTTTTCGATTTGGTTAGTATTTACAAGGAGTGGCACATGCTCATCTTCCTCTAGGAGGTGTAAAGGAGAAATGAAATGTGTAGTGTTTAACGCCCGCTTTTACTACATACGGCACCGCAGGCGGTGACACTGGTGATACATGAGATGAACATGGAGCACCGGTGGAATGAGATGGTGGGGGAAACCGGAGATCCCGGAGAAAACCCGCCCCAGCGCCGTGTTCTCCACCACAAATCTCACTTTGCGGTCGCCTGGGATCGAACCCGGGCCGCCTTGGTGAGAGCCAAGTGGTCTAACCATTGAGCCACGGCGCGGCCTGTAAAGGAGAGTGGGCAAGGTTCGCAATGAGGAATATTTTATCGGAATAGAGTTCAGTTGATTTCTACAAGAACAATGGCCTCACACCACTTAGGCCAGCAGACCATGCACTCAGGCGCGAACAGTGGAAGCAAAAACGGATAGTCTATAATGAGTGGCGTCGTTTATTTGGCCCATTAGTTAAAACGCGATAAAACTCAGGGAGTAAATTATGTGATATATTTGTAGAAAAACAGTCAGACATTAAGGTACCATTTATCAATATATCCGTATGTATACATCTAACACATTGTATTTCTAACGAGAACGCTTCCAAGCTTTATGTACTAACATAACCTTATATGAATTGCTTGTAGTCAATCTGTTTACCCACTGCAAGCATAAAACACAAATCAAACTGCATTTTATATAGAAACGTACCAGTATCTTTTGTTCCTGCAGCCAAGACAAGGTCCTGACGAGTACTCAGGCGATGGATTTTCCTCCGATTCACCCTGTAATTCTTCCGACAAGGTTGCAGTTGAGCTGCATAGGTAGCAAGCGAGTGCAATAACGATTATCATCTGTAAACAGAAACATCAGCTTTCATAAACTAATTGAATTACTAATTACCACATCTTATTCTCTGAAGTAATTGTCGGCCATGATATGAGTGCATTTCAGGGGGCGCTACTCTTTTGTTGGCAATATATAACGTCAACACTTGCGATCAGAGGGGAGTAAGAGAACAAATCGATGTAAATATTGCTGCATGCTGCAATACGGAACTGTGTATGACTGCACTCCAAATTCTCTGCCCATTTGTTACTTAAGTGTTTAATTGCTCACCCACCGAAAGCACTATATTATGGCCGATGTTAGTTCACTTGCCGCTTATAGGGGAATGAAACACATAAATAACGATGCCTAAAACGCAGTGCTAATACTGTTATTGCCCCTAAGCTTACATTGCAGAGCGTTGAGGCGTATCTACCTTCTGTGACAGCGCGGCATTTGGTTGTTAAGCTGTTTACTAGAAGAGTGAAATATCAGTAACCTGGCGTACACAAAGTAACGAAACACCATTTAACCACTTGGGAGTTTTAGGTCTGATTTGAAATGTTAGCTAATTAATTATTTTACACAAATGTAAATTACCAACGCAGCCACCCGTATTGTTACTTGACACTAAGGGAGCTTGATACCCTCTTCTTTCTCTAGGTTCAATCACGTTGAACATGATTTCTCGAGCCTGTCGATGTATGACACGTTGCTGTACAAAACACGAGATTGCACCTGGACAGAGTGTACATCACTGTCTCGCCGTGTATGCCTGATAGTCTCGCTTAAACAACTTCGCTGTTCACATATTTTCCCATAAGCTTCCACATACTGGAAATTTGCAAATGGCCACAACTTGGCAAACGTGAACAGTGTTTCGCTGATTACGTTTATATAGCTTGCATTTTAAGGAGAGCATTATAACAGTCAAATATCTGAACAGGGCAGCTTATACCGGATAGAAGTTTCGAAATGCCTTAATTAAACCTATTCATAACGTAAGAGCAAATGAAAGAGGTATCCAAACACCAGGTTCTACTACGACACTTTTTTCTTTTCACTTCGATCTCACAGCAAACAGTAAAGAACAGGAAGTTATGAGGCTATAATGCATAGGTACAAGTAAGGCAAAGATGGGAACGCCTCTTGCATTGTGAGATACTTAGGTCTACTTCGGCCACCACCGCACAAAATGGAACCCGCAGGACGAGGCGAAAAGTTCCGTAAGAGTTTCAAGCTGGAGCTGCTTAAACAGGGCGATGAACAACCCGTCATACAAGCAGCCCTTTAGTGTCCATAAAAAGTACTCTTTCCTTTGAGCAAGCATCTGCCCCATCTGTCTGGCATCACATACGCCATGAAACCTAGATGTTTATCCAATATGTGAGAAGAGAAACCATCCCACTATTCACTTACGAACCAAGCTAAGCCATGTAAGTCCAAGGGTAGTCGACGGGAATCGAACCCGGGATCTCCCGAGTATCAAAGGCACAAGTCACGAGCGCGCCCTTCATTGATTGGACTATACGGACTCCAACAAAACAATTAAAAGCTAATCTATAGGGGAATATTTGCACACAGAATGCTGATAAAATATATAAATGTATATTAAGTAAGTAATAGTGACGAGTTTTTCAAAAGAAAGGACAGAAACATAGTTTCCAACTTGCTTCATTAGCTACTCCTTGCTAAAGTATATACTTAAAATTTCAAATATTTCTAGAATGACAAACGCTGTTAAAAAGGATGCACAAATATTTTGGTCACCTCCACATATTTACTGTAATTAGTTATTTGCAATCCATTATCCCAGTTAAACTACATTGTATGTTATATGATTTAAACACTTAATTTTTTAAGTTCTCCTTAACGGTCGTAAATAAACTGTCAAAAAGCTCTGCCTATGTATTCAAGGAATGTAATTTTCCTGTACCACAGGGTTCAGTATTGGATCCTTCATTGTACATCATCTTTAATGACCTTACCCAGCAAAATACTAAATCTGATATATTACTGTTTGCTGTTTATACTACACATAGGAGCGTAAATTCCAATTTCAATTAAATAAATGATTCAGGCCAGTAACTGGTTTAGAGTCTATGGTTTTCTAATCAATGACAAGTAAACCAGTCATCTGCAGGTCAAGTAATGTTAGATTGTGAACAGTCCTAAGGTTCCATAAATCAGTTATTTAGACAATACGATAATACATAAACATGTAAATCTATAAAGTTTTGCAGGATTATATCTCCACACACCAATGCAAATGTTGTTATTTGTAATCGACTTAACTAAAGCAATAAAGAATATTTCGTTGACTAACCTGTATAGTGATGAAAGCCATCTCGTTGAACTGTAGCTTTCTGGAAATGTTGGAGATATGCTTCTGCTGTCCCTTACTAGCTGCTAATGGAAAACACTGAATCCGCTGCACCTTTTATAAGGATCGAGAGCTGCAAAATGATGGACATGGAAACCGTGGGTGTCAAGACATTGAGTGTGTAACACAACAGAAAGACAATAGCGATGGGGGTTGATCACAGATTAATACCAGATGCTCAACTCCGTGTTAAAATCTGAAGACGCATAGGGCGCTCTTTCCTAAATCTTTAGACCCCGGCGACCTTGGCAACTACGGCCGGTGCGGCCGGTAATGTAGTAAGCTTCTATTGCGACCGAGCTATGGTGCATTCACCTCCCCTTCCCTTCGGCACCCATTTTCACTGACTGATGGAATCCAACTTCTTTCGAAATCACTTCTCGTCACACATGAATAGTTTACGGCACATATCAACTGTTTCATATTAGGATAATACGCGTCAAATACGTGAGGAAATGTGCGATAAACTATTCATCAGTGTGCGAAATGTGACTTCGAAAGAAGTTGTCCAATTTGTGAAAGAAATTGGAAGAATCCACTTGAACTTTTCCTGTTAAATATGAATAATTGACTTCCACAAAGCATTATATCTTTATTCCTGTTGCAAATTGATAATTTTGTCTTTAAAAACAATTAAAATTTAAAAACGAGAGAGTGAGATCACTTAAGATGCTGTTGAGATTATACAAGACATCTGTATACCCTTTCCCTCAAGCTTCTTAATGTAATACTTAAAATAAAGACAACTTAACACTAAAATAATGATTCTGTAGATACAGGAAAGCAGGTAAGGTTACCATAATGTTATATGTAATGCAATTTCTTTGTACACAGAATGTTGAAAAATTCCCTGGAATAACAGTGAGAAAAAAAAACCTAAAGAAATATGTATATAAATTTGAAATGATAACAACTATGTACAAAAAAATAGCACTATTTCTTTAAAATGACAACAAAGCAGCTCTGTTAATGGTTATATTTAATAAGAATTTTAAAAGCTCAATAGTACATACATTATTTTCAGCACAAGTATACTAAAGTATATTCAGAGAAAAACCTGAAATTTGTAATCGATTCATATAAGATTAATAATGTCAAATTAGTACAGAAGTCAGTATTAGCAACTGGTGAAATAAATTTCATAAATGGCACTATTTTATATACTTCTAATCACTTTGGTTGAATTAACATTCACAAGTGCAGAATAAATTATGAAAAATAATAATTACATTAAAGCTGTATCATTCATTTAAAATTGTCCTAAGCTTAACTCTGTCTTCACAACACAAGAATATTACAGCGTTGAATTTTTAAATGCTTCAATGACATGCATATGCACAGAAGTGAATGCTGAAGAAGAAAATGTGCAGTTTTAAAAATAAAATTTAATGCACAGTGTATCTTCCAATAAGAGATTATTTCATGTAGTTATCTGACTGTGAAATATAATTTGCTTAATGTGCAGAGCAATTGTTTGGATAAATGGCTTGCTTTAACTTGATAAGACTTTAAACAATGTACTTTATGACTAAGGTGGCAAATGGAGCCCTCTGCATAGTGTAAACCTCTCAGTCCATGACATACAACTGAATGTGTGTCAAATAAATAACTCAATGAAAGATTACACTATGAACTATTAATGCTGTTTGTAGTTTTAGTTAAGAAGTGAAAGTGATGGAACTGTGTATTTGAGTAGTTAATAGAAAATAATTTAGTAATGTAATTTATTTGCTCACACATCTAACCATTATTTCTTTTAACAGTCCATAATTCCCTTATGTGTTCACTACAAAGAAACAAGAAGTGCATTATATAGCAAAATAATGTGCAGTTTTATCTACTTTTCAAAATTATTATGTGGCTTCGCATCACTGCATGTAACGAATGGCTCATATATTAAGTTAAACATCTTTTTCCCATGCCAAAGATTGAGATTTTCATTCCAACTTAGAACAATGAGAGGATGTTTAACAGTGTAGTTTAATGTGACATGTAACATTTCTGTGGGTCATGCTAGTAACGTTATATCACCCTTAAAATGGTTAGCATTACAGAAATTGTGTACCAATATTACTCATAAATGATGGCAAGTACATGTTGAGAACAGATATACCACAGAATACATAAATGCTGTGCAAATATCACTTTAACTTGTTATTTTTCTGAACCCATTTGTGTGTGTGTGTGTGTGTGTGTGTGTGTGTGTGTGTGTGTGTGTGCGTGCGTGCGTGCGTGTGTGTGTGTGTTTGTTAACAAGGAAGAGGATTTATAACCTATTATTTATTGTGAAGTTTTACTAATTTGAGATCAAGCCACACTGTGTTTAGGTCCTAGCTAGCTGACATTGTGCATGTTTTAAGAATAACTGAAATATTAGAAATAAAATTAAAAGTGGCATATAATGATGATGACACAATGACATTTTAATCATTTCTTGCATTGCACAATTACACCTAAAAACTTGTAAAGCTTTTTCAAATAAGTTCTAATCCCATCAGATCTCTTCAAAGGTGGTTATTCAGGTAAATAATTTAGTGTAGTGTGTACAATAATATTGCATAGTGACTACTGTATTAAACAATATAGAACAAATTAGGTTTATGTAATCCCAGATCATACTTTTAATTGCTGTTAAAAGCTGTGACCTTCTTGATCAATGATGTCGATATACACTGATGAGTAAGGTTAAGAGAACTTAATTCTTCAAAATACTTATCATTGCAATTTAAAGAAAAAGTTTATAAAATTCATATCAAGCATCTCGCCCAAATATTTTAATTTAAGCCACCTAGATTATACGTAAACACAGATGATGCTAATTTTGGTATGTCTGAAAATTCACAGCTATTTTTTCAGTAATTTAAACTGCATATTACTTACCTTACATGGACTTATATATGACATATATTTTAAATTTAAAACTACAAGTACAAACGCAAAAATTAATACACCCAATCAACTGTCTAAAATAACTTCACTTTTCACTTTTCCTTGTTGGTCACAGTATTCCTCAAAGTTTTTGTTAAATTTTCCACTGATATGAAATGAAACTCAAACTTTCAGAAATATTTGATATGCCACATTAAATTGCTGTATACGCGGGAAAGAATGCTTTGTGCTACATTACTAAAGTTCCTGAAGATCACTGCACATCACCAAAACAAGAAACATACACAATATCCAATAATCCTGCACTCTGATTTCTGCCATCGTATTCCTGGTAGCCTGAGATGATGGATGACCCCTGAAAGACAAAAAACAGAAAATGCCATTATTACAGTAATAAAGTAACAAGGTTAATGAAACTAATGCTTTTGTATGTAAAACAACACACTTTTTCCATTATAAGGCGCTACATTAATGTAGAGAATTTAACTATGCATGAATATGTATTAAGGCACATTTCAGGTTATGTCATATTAATTGTCTGTATTTAGCTACATGCTAAATCTTACTTACCAATAGGTCTTTGTGAAAATCTATTCTCGTTCTTCCTGCTGCCCATACGTCCTCGTAGTTCTTTCAAATGTTTACAATTTCACAAATCGATGAAAATTGTATTCAGAACTTAATTTGGCTTGGCCTCCTTGCCGTTAAAGCTTTAATTCAAATATTTACAGGTTAGCCAATGTAGTGTCTTATTCATATCGTACATTGAGCTCAAATAAGGTCGATAATAGGTCAATAATATTACGAAAATTACTTCATAAGTAGTAAAATAATACAATAACTATTAAATTTTGAACTAAGCAGAAGTTATTTTATATATTAGTCAGTATGCAACACGGCAGCCAAAATAATTATATTGGCGGCATTGAATCCGGCGCCTGCAGCGCTCAAAACTGTATCTTTAGACCCCGGGTGTTTCGCGAACCTTAATGTGTCTCCTGGTCTCCTATCTGAGTTATCAGGCCCTGGGGTTGATTGACCTGGCGCCTTTCTGATTTTTTGCTATTGAAGTGAAATGACAATAATATACTTCTAAAAGCACCATTATTCCACCTCCATCAGGTATTGTTATTTTCTTGGGGTAAATGGACTTCCTTTCTTCTCTAGGGAAAACTTATTAAAAGCTTTCTTTTCCCTGAAGGACATGTCAATCTGTTTACTTTCCTTTACTTTCCTTTACAAGGAGACCAAATTGATGAGGCCGCCCATAATAGCATTATTTTTGTAGTGTTACTAACTGGAATTTGCTCTGTCAGTTTAGATATATTTCACCACTGTAAGTGCAATAGTTGTAATTTAAAATGGTGTTCCACCTGCCATTCGTATTTCGAATTATACACTTTCACTGGAAAATAAAGCTCCTGTATACGTTAAAGCATAGTGATAACTTTTAAAGCCTGTGCTCCCAAGAAATACCCTTAATGTACCTTTGTGTAGAAATTTATGTGAATATCCAATTAAGACTCTCCATTTGAATGGAGCTTTAGATAATATTATAAATATTAAGTAATAAAAATTCCATTCTCCAAATTGTAGAACTCATTACAACTTTTATGTGCCTTTATATACACGGTGTTCATTTTTATCTGCCATTTTACCGAGCAAAATTTGACATCATCAATAGCATCGCTGATGGAGCGAGTTTATATACGATTCCCCTGGTGGTTTGCGATCGTATTTGATGTGCTGGAAGCAGCTTTAAGGCCTCCCTCAACAGGCAGGTAAATATACTATTTGAGAGGTGGGTCTGCCCGCGTAATATAAAGGTGCGTAATTTCGCCTGGTGCGTACATACGATAACTGGTTTTAAAAAAAGAACTATAGACTGCAATTTAATGCACTACAAAGCTACTTATGCAGCCATAAAGGATACCATAAGAATAAACGAAATGATAAGTCACATAAGTTTCCTCACAATGTAACTTCATTACAAACCAGAAAATTAGGAGAACATGTTCTGGGAATGAAGTATAATTTGTGTTACAATATGTACAAAGCTTTTATCCAAGTCTAAACAAGAAAATATCTCTATTACATAGTCTAATGTGTCCATTTTCTTATATTTCCTTTCTCTTTTCCCCTTAAACACTGTCTGTATTGTGAGAAGGTATGCTTGATGCCTTTCTGCCATAAAATTATTTATTGCTTCAGGATTGGGACCAGTCACTTTATAGCGTCCAGTGTCTCTCTTTTTGCGAGTAACTGATCCTGCATCTCGGAAATGTTTGATGCACCTATTGGTTTTAAAAGACATAAGGATACCAACATTACTAGAGATTTTAATTAAGCGTGAGAGTGAAAAAATGTATATCTTATACCGATAAAACGTAATACTTTATGTTGCAAACAAAAGTATGGCACTGGACACTTTGGACAACATTACGCTCCGAGGGAATTGTCTGATTACTGGATAGCATTGCATAAACTCCTCTATCCAGCGGTTCAAATTATATTTATATGTCACACCAATTTTAATGCCGGTACGAAATAAGCATTCTACCATGAAGACGCGATGCTGTTGTGTTCATATCCAGCGGAAGCTGCTTGGATTAGTTACTAACCCAACCACATTCAGAGCGCTGTACTTTACTTACAGTAACGCAAAAATTACCAGTTCTTCTTCGTAGAGATCACCATGATTTCAAGATAGACGCACCAGTCAACTATGACGTCATTCTTGCTCAATCCGAGGGCGGGAAATAACGAATAAAAATTAACACCGTGTATTTCAGAGATATTCGTTGTTAACGATTAAAATTCTTCAATAATTGGTCGCCCTTTTCAAGTCTTTCCTATATGCAATTGTTTCTCACGACTGTATACAGAGTTCGTAATTTAGTAAGGTTTATCTGAATTAAATTAAAAAGACAAAGCAAAAGTTCTTAAGAATTGTTTACATACCCGCTAATAAATATATTAATTAAGGAACAGAGAAAAGGTGAATGTAAAATATTTCTTTTAGTTACAGTATATATGGAAGGCAACGTATAGGTTTAACTTACTTTGATCCTACAAATTAATGTTCTATTAATAATTGCAATTTGCTGCTTAGGAGAAATAATATAAACATAATTCAGTAAAATGAACATAATAATCTAAATGTTATAACAGGATTCCTTCGTTGTTGTGGGTTTCGATGCCCCAAAGTTGTGGCAACATATATAGCAAGATTCGTGCTGGTATCCCGTTTCCCGTCGTTTGTCTTGCTTGGTCGACCTTACCTTCCTCCAAAATGACTTGATGAAGAAGATGTTCCCCGAAGTTATCAGGAAAATCCTTAATTATGCCTCGGCTAGCTTTTAATGTTCTTCTGTTATATTCTTACATACGAGCAATGAAAGCTCTAAGTTACAAGGGTAGTAACGGGTGAAGAAATCATTAAGATTTTTAATTTGTGTTTCTATAAGTAATCAATCTTTTGTTTATCTCTTTTAACACTATTCTTATCATAAAACTTTATACTGTGATCGGAATCAATCCAATACTTCAAATTGAACTAACACTTAAATATTTTCGAGGAATTTAAAAAGCATCCGATCTCTTTTGTGTTCCAGAAAGAAACAGGAATTTTCTTTCGGTTTCTACACCAAGATTATTTAATCCTTCGTTACTACCACTACCCATATTTTACCTTTATATGATTGGCCGATTTACTACTACGTCACTACATTAATTAATACAATTATTTACTACGGCCAATCACAAAATTACTATATTTTTACACTATTTCGTTCGTTTTTCCTTTATAAATTTATAAATTTTTAAATCTCTTTTTAAATATAAATCAAAACAACTGTTAGAAAGTTCAAAAGATTAAGACGAGTAAGCGAAACCTCTTACTATAACCCGCTGCTGGTGAGGTGGGTTTGGAGCTACCCCAAGTGATTGTACTATCAAGCTAGATGGCTGATAAGCCTGGTGTGCGATGCACCTTGCAGTCGCCTCTGTAGCAGCTGAGAGACTAGAAAGTTGTGTCAGACAGCGCAAAAGGTTGCAGAATAATTTCGAGTTTCTTACTGACCAGGGTGGCATAAACCCCATCTCACCAGTTACGGAACATTTTACTTGGTGTTGCAATTAACTGTTAGGCATCATTATGGCAAGTTCCAGGAATATTGTAAGAAGTTATGATCCTAATTTTAGTGATTGATTTAATGATACTCTCAAAGAGTTGGAAAGTAACTTCGGTGGTGAATATGTGCCACAAAAATATTACAGTAAGCATTATAGTATTTCTGAGGAAGAAGCTACAAGAAATGAAAAAGGTGATGCCAGTGATCTTGTAGGAGAACAGGATGCTGATGTAAATGATGAGGAGCGACCTGTAAAGAAAACCATAAGTTAGTAAAAATGCTTAGATGGGAGACATAAATTCAAATGATCGTCTCTCAGAAAGAAAGCTTGGCAAACCAGCACAGTCCTTTCTGTCTTGTGAAGCCCATCGCAGAGACAAACCGTAATGCGACAGCAGACAATTGGTTTATACCCACTGAACTTGTCTATGAGTTGCAAAAAAGAGGGTTGATATATGTGGGAACAATGAAAACAAAACGAGAAATACCTACAGAATTTCTTCCCTCAAGAAATAAACCAGAAAATTCAGTTAGCATGTACGGATTCACGAATGATTGCACGTGGATATCTTTTGTATCAAAGAAAAACAGGGCCGTTATGCTTATCTAATGTATGCACCATACAATATGCACCAACCAGGTAACCAAAAAACCAGAAATTTTACAGTTCTTTTAATGAAACTAAAGGAGGCACTGATGTTTTGGATTGTATGCAAATTATTCTATTAGCCAACTTACCAACCGGTGGCCATTAGCTGTGTTCATTCCACCGTTAAATGTTAGTATAGTCATTGCTTACATGATCTTTAAATTGTTTTGCGAAAATCCTAACCAAAGCAGACTTGATTTTGTGAAGTCTTTAGTACGACAAATGACTGAGCCACAGCTGAACGCAAGATTCCTAAATGGATAACATCCTCGATAATTATGTCAAATTACATGGTGTAACCTCAACAAAACTAATCGCACAGTAGCCAGACAACAGTTTCAGAAGCAAGTAAGGTGTGGCATATACCCTAGAATCAAAGACAGGAAGATACGAATTACTTATGCTGAGTGAGAAACTCCGTTCTGCTCAAAATGTGCATTGAGCATGTGTGAAAATATTGCTAGGTAAACAGTGTTCAAAAGTGCTTTAACGTATTCTCAGGGAAACAAACTGTTACTTATTGGTTATATTCGTCATGCTAGATGGTGTTATATAAGAAGTTATCAGTTTTACAAATGTTTTCTGTCTCAAAACCTAAAAGAACTTAAGTGTTACATTTTTTCTTTCTTACCCACAATGTGCAAATGCGAACCATATAAGTCCTGTGTTTGTTTTGGTTTACCAACAAATGATAGTGTTATGTTCGCTATACTTCACTTCTTATGCCATTTCAGTACTGTATTGATATTTATAACCATTTTCTTTTAAGCCTTAATTAAGTTCTGGGGTTTGTCTAGCCCCCCCCCCCTCACCAGATACGTTCCAGAAAGCTTACCTTACCAGTAACGGGTTAAGTAATGATACGCTGCTGATGTTGGCAGCATAGCCAGTAATCAGTACACAGATCAAACGGATGGTCTAACATTCATTCAATGACAAAGTAACACTTTGTTTGGCCTCATATCTCATATGGATGTACGAATGTGCATGTGTGTGTCTGATCCAAAGCCTAAATTCAAAATTGTTCCATAAATTCAATGAGCACTTTATACGAGTTGCTATTAGGCAATATGTTCCAAAGGTTAAATTTGCCAACATAACAGTTTCAGTGAAGGAGCCGGTACATAAAAAAGACTGTTCTCTTTTCTCATTTATTACTAAGAAAAGCCCACTTAAAATATATGTTAGATTCACGCGGCTTTCTCTTCCACATCCCTTTAATTTTATAGATCCTCTGCAAACTACTCGTATTTGTTTAAAAAACACGTTTTTCTCTCACCTGCAACTTAATCGAAATTAACTTTCAGAAATATTTCATTAAGATTTTCATGTGCACAAAAAGGGACAAAAAGACATCTAAGCGATAGTCAAATGTTTAAAAGAAGGCACTAGACCTGAAATATGCTATTCCTTTCACGCTATCAGAAAAATAACTTAATTTTGACCACTTAAAGACGACAAACAATTTAAAATTCAAACCGATGACAACGAAGCTGTTGCAGTTTTTGTTATCATAGCAGGATTTCTTCATTAATATCCTTTATTTACAGACCTCACTTTTAATCCAAATTGAATAAATGATCAATTCTGTACAGTATCTGATAGAGCTAATTCAACCTTCTTCTTCCTACTTCACCTGCGACCATAGTTCTCTCATAAATACGAGGATGTGAAAAGTCTTAAAAGATTCCGACCTAATAAAGATACAAGACATTTTTTCGGATTTTTTTAACATAGTCACTTAGTAACTCTACACACTTTTACTAGCGATGCTCCCATCTCTGTAACCCGTCCAAATAGTACTCGGCGTTTTTCTCTGCAAAATAATTGTTCACGAAGGTGATTGCCTCTTCATTTGACGAAGATCTCCTTCAAGCGCAATTTTCAGATGAGGGAAGAAAAAGAAGTCGCTTATGGCTAGATCTCGTGAGTAAGGCGGATAGTCAAGCAGTTCAAACAGTAATTCGTGGAGTTCTGCATTTGCAACTGCTGTGGTATGAGAAACATAATTTTCTTTTTCTGCAAATGTAGCCATTTTCCCGCAGGTTCTGCCTTCAGCATGTCAAGTAATGATGCGTAGTATACTCCTGTAATGGTTTTTCCGTTTTGAAGATAATCGATTAAAATAAATCCATGACCATCCCAAAAAAGATCGCCATCACTTTCCCAGCTGAGAAAACGGTTTCTGCTTTTTTTGGAGCCGGTTCCCTCTTTGCAGTCCACTACCTGAACTGTATTTTGTTTCGGGCGTATAATGGTGCACCCAAGTTTCATCTACAGTAATTAATCGGCGCCAAAACTCGGATTTATTACGCCTAAACTCCGCCAACAGAGCGTTGGAAATGTTCATTCGAACACGTTTTTGGTCTAACGTTATCAAACGCGGCACTAAAGTGCGGACAGCTTTCTCCTGTGTAAATGTTAATTAAATATGTGACAAAACACGTTCTCTTGACATGTTCCTAACCTCTACCATCTCTCTCACTTTAATCCGGCAGTCGTCTAGCACAATTTGGTGAGCTTTGGCGATGTTTTCGTGAGTAGTTGCAATTTTTGGACGTCCCGAACGTTCATCGTCTCCCAATCTCTTACGGCCACGTTTAAATTCAGCTGCCCAAAATGTCACTGTGGTAAATGATGGTGCAGAGTCCCCATACCAAGAATCCAACTCATCTTTGATTTGCGTAGGCGTATTGCCTTTCAAAGACAAATATTTAATGAGAGCTCGATACTCAATTTTGTCCATTTTCATAAAAACACTCACATCAACTCACTCAAGCCAGCATACACCGCTCCACGGCCACGATACTTCTGTGCGTTATGCCAACTTTCCGCTATATGTAAGTGGTATGCAGTATCTGATAGAATCATTGTGTCTCAAGAAAATTGCATGAGCACCATTGTCCGCTGAGCGCCCTTGTGCTACTCTCCCCTCTATGGATTAACACAAATCCGAAAGCAAATTCTTCCGAAAATAAAGGTTATTAATATAATCACTGAAGCTCTATTAGGAATACAGATAAAGAGAAAAAAAGCTATATTTGAGTCAAGAATCTGTTAACAAGCTAATGTTAATAGACGCAATCATCACACATAATTATAAAAACGGTAAATGCATGTACATCAACTTGTTGTAGGGTGGTAAAATATTTTTCTTTTATTACAAAAGTAAAGTTTATCCAAGTACTATAAGTATTAGCCTCATATCAATACAGTTAAACACACTATCGATCCCTCTCCTCCAGAACTTCCTCCGCCTCCCTCCGTGTGAGAGGGCGCGCGTGCGTGCGCGCGCGTGTGTGTGTGTGTGTGTTTGTGTGTGATTTTGGTTGCTTCTGCCCCGAATATCATATTTACTGTTTCACAGATTCCGTACTTTTCATATTCATGAGAAACCTAAAGATTTCCAACGTTAGTTAAAAGTATTACAGCTAAAGCTGCGCTACGATAACATTGACTTTGTTTTGATACTTGACCATTACTTTTATTAAACTACTATTTATGTTTAGTTCCTTTCTTATATCCTCGCTTTTACATGCAATATAACAGGGAGTTTGAATTTCAATAAAAGGTGCTCCAATGATAATTTGCTTCAATGTGTATAACGGCGACTATTTATATTTGGAGTACTTTGCCTGTCGGCATGGTGATAACTCATATAAGGTGTTATTTCTATTTGCATTACACAATAGATTACACACCCATACCAGGTGAGTCACCTGCCCTTATTTATTTTTAAAGTTATCTAACTGCTAAGCGATATATGTGACTTATGCCTTTTTAATGCCTTCTAATGGATGACTGGCACAACAGTTTATAGAGGAGTAGAAAACTCAGTGCATAAGTGTTGTATGGGACAGAAATCAATCACTATGTATGTCGATCCCAAAAACATCATACCCAGATACAGAGAGCTGCCGTAATAACTTAGACGAGTTTACAAACTTTTATTCATTAGCGTACATTCACACAAACCTTTAAACACGTCCCTGAAGGAACAGTTGAGTCCAGAGGTTCTACTCCCATTAGTCCTGGACCCGTAGGATCAAGACCCGGGCCTCTTTCAATCAGGGAGTATCCGAGCTGTCCCAAAGGGCGCTCGGTGTCCTCCGTGGGGCTTTCCATAGGACAAGACTTGGGTTAGTAACAAGCCCCCCCCCCCATCTGGTCCAAGGACACAAGACGAGATGGAAGTGGATACGCCACTTACGCGCGCCAACTCCAAAAGGTGAAGGCTACCGATATGACCTCTGTGGGGCCGCCTGGCAATCTAGCACACCTTTTACTGGCTCTGCAGGCTAGTACCCCGGAATATTAATGGCTACCCTCAACCCAGTCCGGAGACGTACCCTATTCCCACGGGTATCGGGAACCACTGCCCCCTCGAGACCAACCCAATCCGAATAACTCCCAGAGGGAGCGACTCGAATGTTTGGCCACGAGTGCTAAGGGTCCGCAGCGGCAGCACCACGGCCGCTGAAGGGGACGGATCCCCTCCCCTACGGGACCCCTGAACGAACAATCTATTACATACAATAACATTGGAACACAACATGGCAGATCTACACAGTGGGGCCAATTGGATTTAAATATTCAGCCAACACGGACTTTCGTTGTACAGCCACATCAAAGTTACTAAGAATCAGGGAGATTACGTTCTCTTCTGTAAAAAATTACGGCACTTTTACCTCATAAAGTAATCGTAACGCTGGATGCAGTTTTTTATATTTATGTTAGAACCATTTAAACGAGCTCAAAACACTGTATGAAGCTGTAAAAAGCGTGTAAAGCTTCGAGGATAGCCGTAGGTCGGCGGTTATTTATTCGTGTAGGAACCTTCCCTGGCAACGTGGACTTGGCTAAATGGTATTGTACAGGTGACTTAATCATTCTGCTACTTTAACTTGGGTTAAAATCGTTCATGATCCTTTCAAAAAATTTATCACCATTTGTTTTACCTCTTGGAGCCTATAACTTGATAATATAATACAAATAACATTAGAGGCCCTTACAAAATACATAATAGCTATGTTTTCCACTGGCAGATAGTAATAAATGTATAGTCCGTAGTGGATATTTTATTATGGTCGGTATTGTGTTTGACCTAATCAACCAAGTTTCAAATCTTGCACAAATGTAAAGTGAAACATAAGATTTAAGGTTATATTTAATGACGTCGACATACTCCTAAAAATGAAAGCCAACTGCGTAACAGTTTACGACACCAGATACGGTATAGGTACTAAAGGGTCACACGCCTGGGTAGCGTGGATGGTAGCGTATCGGCCTCACGTTCAAGAGGTCACGAGTTCGAATCTAGGTCAGGGTGAGTTACCTGAACAATGTTTTATTTTCGGGTAACTGTAAGACGAAATTGGATTTTGATATAATTCAATAAGAGATTGCCACAGCCAGGACTGGTGTAAAACATGAACATTGAAACGGTTGTGCCAACATTATATAAAGTAACACAGCTAAAGATATCAGCAGCATCGGAACATTTCCGTGCACCGGACTGTACATGACGATCTTGTCTCAGGTGAAAATTGTATTAGGTTAGAAGGGATAGGAGAAGGCTTTCTTTTGTTGTACTTCCGTGGGGCCTTGCTATGTGCCTTACGAGACAAAGCGAGAATTAGCGGAACTTTTCATCGGGCCTTGTGGAGGGAAGTAAATTCCAACTGTTTGTTGTTAAAACTGTAAGCGTTGCGAGCGTCTCCAAGGGCACCAAAATGCAGTATATCACCGAAACACTAACCTTAAATATTTTGTTCTACATCACAATCAGGGCACTTTTGGTATCATGTAGCACTTTGGAATTAAACTGTGCCACAGTTTGGCTCATCCAAACCTCGCGGCTAACTCCGGACAGCATGAACGGGGGTTGGCTAGGAGTGAAAATTAATCGTTCAAAAAAATATGTTGACTGGCCTCAACCAATTTATAAGGCATAAATGTGCTTGTACTTTACAATGTCTAATAACACAATACCAACGCAGAGAAACAATTTTTCTCCATTATCTAATGACACACCAATTGTTAAATTTACCCTGTCGTCAGTTCTAACTTTTTGGACGGGGTGGCTAGGCAGCGTTTACACTTTTCTCGTATAGCGAAACATGTTTTGAAAATTATGGAAAATATTTACCGCAGTCATGAACATCGGTTAACGTAGATATTGCATGTTGCAGAGCAGAATGCATTTCCAATATGGTAAGAATTTTCCAAATTGTATCCATAAAGTAGTCACAAAATACATCCTGCTGAAAAGGATCCAGGTTCATAAAACAGATACCTCTCCCCTGCCTCTGATTTGTCGGTCTGGGTACCTCAAGTTGGTTAGATGCAGGTCTACTGTTCTCATAGTGGGGGTTCAAACTCGGATCAGGAGGATGATTTTCAAGTCTATTTAAAGGCTGCAGCCCTATTTTATGCGATTTACTAGCATGTAAGAGATATCCTACAGGATGAAGTTCTGACACACTGGTGGCCCTCATATGTTGCTGGCTATTAACGTGGTTAAGAGATAAAGTATTTCTTCTCCGTTTCTTTATCTTACAATCCAATTGGGATATAGGCTATAAGTAGCAATAATAATCACTGAATTTTCCTTTTTGAAACACCACCGTAACCCCTAACCTTCTATACTCAAACAATACTCAGGGACAAGTTGGCTGATGAATTGTGTCAGCGACCACCCATTTACAGTGCAACAAAATTGGATGCTAACATTAGATAGAGCTTTCTTTAAATTGAATTCAGTGGCTTTTAAAATAGCAAAAAACATGTGATATTTAATGTTAGTAGCGATAGAGCCGAGCTTGCGCTATTCATCGTGAAGGTATTGATTTCGGAACAACTTGACTGTAATTGGTGCCCTTATCGGTTGCCATGAGAACAGAATGACGTACTAACTTCCTTCCTCCCGCCAACACATTTAAACTGCTCTTGTCAACTTAGCCATTTTGAGCCTAAAACTACAATTTACACTATAGCTTTTTACAACATAAAGTAGTGACATGCTTACAGCCTGAGTCTAATCTATTTAGCAAATTAAAGCAGTAACCCTCACTCCATTTTATTACCTCTAATTTGACTGAGAAATCTACTGTTATCTCAAAACACTTTTCATTCTCTCTTTTTATGCTAGTATACTGTTGGGGCAGCTGTCATATAATGTCAGTAACACTGAAATCTGTTTCATTTTGGGATTCTAATACCATACTATAAATCAAATCGAAATCTTTACAGTTCCAACATAACCTAATTTTGTTTCGCGCCAATGCAAAAAGGACCATGGTTTTCTATTCCGCCTTCATGGTTTGGGGCTGGCTTGCTAAAAAATATTGACATCATATACCAGGTGAGTCAGCCGCCCCTTATTCTCGAGTTTTATGCAGTCCGGGTTTTATACTCCAACTTGAAAACGTTGACCCCATTAGGAGGTTCTACCTGCGTATTTAACGTGGATGTTAAACACTCAGTGAAATTGGTACTAATATAGATGTTATCGCAATGTTATGTAATTAGTCAGCTGACGTTTGCACATCTGCAAATGCTCGCATTGGTGAACTAGAAGTAGATAGTTATTTAAACACACCTATAGGTAGGAAAAATTTAAATTAGGATTATTTATACACATTTTAACATAGAAAACATGGAAATTACAATATCAGAGTTTAACATGGAAGTTAGAGACTATTTTGCAGACATAGAATTATTGTGCTATTAAAAATGTGTTTCATATTGGTATGTTTTGTGTCGCTGGAATGACCCTTTTTCTATTCCTGGAACACCACTTCTCTAACGAAGCAAGTGCTCGAACTGATGACCTTCTTGGGTAATGCACGCCCTCAGGAATGTTATAATTAAATTATTGTGAATTCGGTTTCCAAGTTTTGATGAACATAAAAAGAAATAATTATACTGCTGAGACTCGAACCTGTGTCATTGTGGGTTAATGACTTAGAAGAGATAATAATGCCATTGAGCAATTTCGAGATTTTCCTGAAAGCACCTTCTGGGTTCAGTAGTACGACTTATATGCCTGGCGCTATACCTTTGCCACCTCGCGAGTTCTCGTGCCTGATTTAGCCTTCTAAGACTTTTAATCATCTTCTGGGTGTTTTAATGTTATTACATAAATGGCAAAAGCTCTTATGCATGTTAATTGAGTTGCACGATACGTAGTGTCAGCAAAAAATTTAAATAAACCGTAGGTTAATAATATGTCCGTCTTGATTGTACAGATGAGACGTGTCTCTAACTTTTTCCTAATTTTTGTCAGTCAACCCCAGCTCTAAGTACAAGAATCCGCTATTTCCTTTTTATCTGACGTCGTCAGTGTACTCATATGATAGGTCAATTTTTTCCGAGGCGTTTACTGAATTACTTTGTGATGTATACTCTAATAAACAGTTCGTAAAATCGCCTGGTAACCAGAATTCGCTCTCAGTAAAGGAGTCTTATGTTTTTTATGTGTACTTTAGCGAGCAGTAACTTTTGTCCCTTAAACCGCTATTCCTCTGAACTTTTTGCATTCTTCTTTCTAAGAATCTAAGAGCATTAAGCAATGCAGTTTAGTAAGCGCAAAAACTGGACTAAGCCTCACATGCCGTTAAATGGGTGGCCTACCTTCCAAACGAAAAAGGCGCGGCTGACTCACCTGGTAAAGATATTTATTTGTGACAATACGATCTCTTTTCAACCGGTCTGTGCAATGCTTGCTTGCTGAGAGCAGCAATAACCGCTGGATTTTGTAGTATTTTTCGTATAAGAAAGTGGTCGTTATCGGTGAGACCGACAGGAAAGGTCACCCAATCTACACTAGTTATTACATAGATTCCCTTTCTGTAATATCCTTTTCTCTTAATTGTCCTAATTTTTTCCTTCGTTGTTAATTTAAGTTTTGTTTCTGTTTGTCTTCTCCGTTTACTGTCAAACATACACACACGCACTCATGTGGTGGGCTCAGAAACACAATCCCCTACATCGCGAAACACAAAAAGCAAGCGCCGTCATGAAGAACGGCACAATCCTGTCAATAGAACAACTCCCACTTCTAGCCGAAAATAAAACTCATAAAAGCTCCCCATACATCAGGTAAGCTTTTTACCAAAAGATTTCAGGTTCGGAGGACACGAAAGTCTTCGACTCACCTCACAAGTTTAAACGACAATGTCACAGCATCTAAAAATGAAAAATAAATGAAAATGAAGGGAAAAGAGGGAAAGAAAATCGTTGAAATCGCGACCTCGTAAATAGGAGTCGCACATGTTAATGCACAGCCACTTCTCTCGGTCTGTGAGGTTGACCGTTTACTTTTGTTAAAAACAATACATCTGTATTTAAAACAAAATACAAGGGGACGTTAAATATGCGTTACCAATTAAAATATACCATTTTATTTACTTATGTTTTTGTTCTCTTTCTCGGTCATCCGGGCTTACTTTCTGGGTGTACATCATACTGCGTCCCATTTGAGCTGACACTTCTTAATAAATTTGACCCAAAGCAGGAATGTTATGACAAACTGAAATAAACACTCAAACAAATGCGAAATAAAATAAATGAAGCAAATTTATTTTATTTTTGCTTAGAAGGGAAAGCAATAAAATAACTCCCATTTCGTTTTGCATATGTTAAAAGGCCCAAGGGGAAGAAAACGCATTATTAATTCCACATTTATAGCCACACCTGGTCCTTAATTTCTTAATTTTCTTATCAAAATTATGATGAACATACTTGTGAAGCGCGAAGTGGACCTTTCTTGTATTCATGAATAGTGGAAACGTAGAGTCAGACTGAAAAATTCAATGCCATAGCCGGGATTTGAACCACGGATCTTCTGGTTTCCTTCCAGCCGCACTACCATTGTGCTACTATGCCCAACGTGCCGATATGACATTAAATTCTCCAACTGACTCGTATTTTCCCGGTAAACCACTTAGGAGTTCTCATAAACACATGAGACAACTACCTTAATGGCGACTTATAACATGTAAGTACTTTAAGGCCCGGGTTTTTTATAGTAAACCACTAATAGGTTAATTAATGGAAATTAATTATTCTTTCACACTGGCCGTGTGTAGGCTAAATTGTGGAAAACGTAGAGTCAGACTGAAAAATTCAATGCCATAGCCGGGATTTGAACCACAGATCTTCTGGTTTTCGTCCAGCCGCACTACCATTGTGCTACTATGGCCAACGTGACGATATGACATTAAATTCTCCAACCGACTCGTATTTGAATAGTGGTCGGGGAACTTCAAAATGGTTTCTGAGAAACAGCTTCACTTCCGCTTCAGACGGGGAGGGATGTGGCAAATTTTTGTGCTCATGCAATGTTTGAGGATGCTTTTTTTTTTTTTTTTTTTTTTTTGTAATTTTACGGCCTCCAACGTTAAGTCATATCGGACGGTGAATGAAATTGGTGAAATGATGCTCAAATGAGTCCGGGGTCCATGGAGCTTATTAGAGTTACCCGAAATTCGTCTTTAAGGATAAGGGAAAAGCCCGGAAAGAACCTTTTCCAGTTAACTCACCCTGACTGAGATTCGAACTCGGGACCTCTTGAATGTGAGGCAGACGCGCTACCATCTACGCTACCGAGGCGGGCTAAAGATGCTATGATGATGCAATTATCACCTTTGGTGGCGATATTGTTGAAATCTAGAAGTTTCTCCTGCAACTCTGGATAATTAGGCGCATCTGTAATTCTGGAGCGATGAGTACTTTTTCGTTTCCAGGATCGCGGTAACGGGTCTGATAAAGTTATTATTATAACTGTTGAATAATGAACAAATAATACTTTTCTTGTTCAAAGATGAAAATTTAATTCCTTCTTGACAGTTTTAAATTTTTGGTACAATTACAAATATTAATATAATCTTTTTACAAACAGCGGTAGATGCCACGATGAACTATTCTCTTTTCTTGCGCACATGCTACTTATACATCTTTGATGCACACACAAAACTGTTTCTGCGCACACTCGGAGAGTCAAATACATGTCTTACTTTCATCAGCAGGAAAACAAAATCTTTTAAAACATTTAACAACCTATCATTTACGTTGTCATTATTCCACCATTACCTACTTTACTTTACTTCTTTAATTTATTACAAATCCTAATCCCTTTGACTATTCCTAACAAAACATGACATATCTAAAATACCTGCTACAACGAACAGGTCTAATGAAGGAGTTTTGGAAATAAACTTTTTCCCATTTTTAGTCAGTGAAAAGTAAAAGCAGAAGGTGTTTAATTTACTTTATTCTTTGGATGTATTCACAAACAGAATATAAGAATATCACATAGAGTGGCATTATCCAACAATTATTTGCCTTTATATACAACAGGTATGGGAGCTTATATACATACAATGGATTCATTTACTCTTTATAATTTGAACGTAACAACAAACCTTCCAACAGTTTCCAGTAACATAAATATGAAAAAGCTGTTTTCCTCTATGTGCACAATGGGAAATTCTTTATAAATATAACTAATATTACTTACAAATAACACTTATGCAGGAAAATCCATTTGACAGTTGTCTAAATTACTTATTTATTTTTCACTAATCTATTTTCCTCTATTTATTCCCATTTCGTACACCAATTCTCGTCATAATTTAAAACTCACCCTCTACGTCTGTCCACATTTTATATGTTCGTGAAGCGCAGTATTTTCCGAGTTTATATAATATATCTAATTATGTTTTTTAAGTATAACATTATGATGATGTATGAACCAACTGCCTTGTTTTAGTGGTGTGCAGTGAAATTGGTTTATGTTAAACATCTGATAGTTTTACTACATATGAAGCCAACTGCTGCAAAAGTATACTGCGTATTATTCGAAGCGAGGTTATTAATAATAATAATAATAATAATAATAATAATAATAATAATAATAATAATAATAATAATAATAATAATAATAATAATAATAATAATAATAATAATAATAATAATAATAATAATAATAATAATAATAATAATAATAATAATAATAATAATAATAATAATAATAATAATAATAATAATAATAATAATAATAATAATAATAATAATAATAATAATAATAATAATAATAATAATAATAATAATAATAATAATAATAATAATAATAATAATAATAATAATAATAATAATAATAATAATAATAATAATAATAATAATAATAATAATAATAATAATAATAATAATAATAATAATAATAATAACAATAATAACAATAATAACAATAATAACAATAATAACAATAATAACAATAATAACAATAATAATAATAATAATAATAATAATAATAATAATAATAATAATAATAATAATAATAATAATAATAATAATAATAATAATAATAATAATAATAATAATAATAATAATAATAATAATAATAATAATAATAATAATAATAATAATAATAATAATAATAATAATAATAATAATAATAATAATAATAATAATAATAATAATAATAATAATAATAATAATAATAATAATAATAATAATAATAATAATAATAATAATAATAATAATAATAATAATAATAATAATAATAATAATAATAATAATAATAATAATAATAATAATAATAATAATAATAATAATAATAATAATAACAATAATAACAATAATAACAATAATAATAACAATAATAATAATAATAATAATAATAATAATAATAATAATAATAATAATAATAATAATAATGATGATGATGATGATGATGATGATGATGATGATGATGATGATGATGATGATGATGATGATGATGATGATGATGATGATGATGATGATGATGATGATGATGATGATGATGATGATGATGATGATGATGATGATGATGATGATGATGATGATGATGATGATAATAATGATAATAATAATAATGATAATGATAATAATGATAATAATAATAATAATAATAATAATAATAATAATAATAATAATAATAATAATAATAATAATAATAATAATAATAATAATAATAATAATAATAATAATAATAATAATAATAATAATAATAATAATAATAATAATAATAATAATAATAATAATAATAATAATAATAATAATAATAATAATAATAATAATAATAATAATAATAATAATAATAATAATAATAATAATAATAATAATAATAATAATAATAATAATAATAATAATAATAATAATAATAATAATAATAATAATAATAATAATAATAATAATAATAATAATAATAATAATAATAATAATAATAATAATAATAATAATAATAATAATAATAATAATAATAATAATAATAATAATAATAATAATAATAATAATAATAATAATAATAATAATAATAATAATAATAATAATAATAAATAAATAAATATCAGTGGGAGGGCTAGCAAGTACACCTCCAATGTGTGGCGCTATTCTCCATTCGCAGCAGATAGGATGCACGTTGACTGTTTCGAAGACCCTGGTCAGGAAGCCAGATGTAACAGGGCTACTTCGCTGTAGTTTGAATTGTTTCTAGATGATTGAGATTGATTAAATAAGAGTCACGAGATCTCCTGTTTTCAGGTGTGTTTTCTAGTGACATAAATAATTTTTATATAAGTCCAATTTCATAATATATAATTTAATTGTGTAATCTGGATTACATTTTACTCGAACTTTCTTTCTTAATCAATCATTGTAGGTTACTTCCAACATATCGACAAATCCTTATTTTCAAGTTAATATATCATTTCTGTTTATTACTTAAAATTCCTCACTTCTGCACGTGAACTCACCACTATCAAGATTACAGAATATTTTTTTCTTAAGATTTTTGATTTTCCGTTACAAAACTTTTATATTCACCGCGACATTTTTCCATCATTATGAAACAAGATTACAGAACATATATCTATGAAGATTATTGATTTTGCGTTACTATCGTTACTCCTCTATTAATTTTATGATTGGCCGATTTACTGCTACGTCACCACATTATGTAATACAATTATTTCTACAGCCAATCACAAAATTACACATATTTTTTATATTGTCATTACATGGCCCACTAATAGTCAGATCAGAAAACAAGAATTTCCAATTGGAAATGTTCTAACTAAAACATATCGTCACAATTGGCAGGCACAAAATAACGTTACGCAGACATCAGGAAGCTTAGGCTAGTTGTACTTTTATAGCACAAATAGTTTTTACAACAGTTCCAATATGTAATTCGAGAATTAATTATATTCAGAAGCTTCTTGCGGCCCCGACAGGACTATGTAAGGACCCGATGTGCGTCCTAGTAGAGCAGTCTTAGTGTTTAGTGCTTTATAGTTCGTTTGTGCGTGTTTCAAGTGTCCTGGTGTAACAGTCTTAGTGTTTAGGGCTTTATAATTTATTTGTGTGCGCTTTGTCAGTCTACGAATGTGGCGTTGTGGTGTGGAGTTGGAGTGATGAAACAGTTCACGAATCAGCGGTCTGTTTAGTTGTGTGAGTCGACAGAGCAGTGCAGGGAGTTGCGGTTCGTTCCAAGTTCTAATGAGAACTCGGCGGGCAGTGTGAACCTCCAGTGAAGCAGTTCACAAGCGAATATCGCAGTTGAGATGTTCAGATTCGGCGTGCAGCTCTTTGTAAGAGGTAAACTTGAGTTATGTCAGAGAGTACTAGTACCACTATTTGGTGCATGCAACAAAGAAACAAAGAAGCACTAAACAGGCTTACCGAAGTGGTGTATTAGTGTAAAAGAGGAAGTGCTTGTAGGTTAGCACTGTGCAAGCCATTTTAATGACAAATAAAATAGCTAATATGAACTTTGATGCCGTATTTATTAGCTGTATGATTGAATACGGTTTTAATAATGAATGAAATGAGCATTAAATAATAACTAGGAAGCAATGTGAATGAATTTAATTTGATTATTACGGGTGGATAAGTTCATGAAACGAAGCAATAGTGTTTCAATTCAATTACTAGGATGCGAGTAAATATCTTATTTCAGAGCTATGTAATAATGCTGGTCTATCTGGATAAAAATGTCAATTCTAAAGGTGTTGTCACAGGATGGGTCGCTACCTGGGTCATTAGCAGCCCGGTCGGGACCGGTCCAAACCTGGCTCAAACCAGTGTTGGTGATTCGCTAGCTAAAGTGGGTTTCTGAGAAACTAGCCGGTTATATCTGTTTTTGATAGAAGAGATGATGTTCTAGAGTCAGTCTTCTGGTCTGAGACGTGGTGCGATGCAGACACATCTAGCCGTCCCTTGACAAACGTTGAATTAGTAATAGTCAGCAGCAGTATCTTATAAAGTGAACAATATCTCTCATCAGTGAAGTAAGCGCCGAAGTATATTTTTAAAATAGCGCTAGTGATTTATTCCACCTTGATAGATTTCAGCCACTCCGTATAGCTTAACCGTGATAGTGGAAAGATATAGTCATTGGATCTGAACATGGCAGCAACTCATGGTGAACTGTGAGCACGGAACGAAGCTGAGTAGTCAAGCAATTACAAGGAACTGTGTTATTTTCATTCGTCAAATACCCTGCAGATAGCGTAGTCTCAGCTCTACTGACTATCCAGGGCAAAGGATTAGATAGCTTATAGAGATAATCTACTAGACGACCAGATCATCGGGATCCAGGCGGCTGAGATCTCATCAACAGGCAACAAACACGGCGATAACTTTGACTTGTGTCTATTATATTTTTTGTCACAATATTTTCGCGAACCCGATCGCGATAAGGGGTCTTGGCACACAAAGGAACTGATAGGTTTCACGTAGATAACGAGCTTGCATAAGCAGATAAACATAGCGCTTGAGATAAAACACTTACCGAAAGAAACAAACTGAGATAAATGGAAATATCTGGTAATATCATGATTATTCGTTTCTTTGTTCTTCTGGAAGAGTCTCGAATTAGGAATTAGGTATTTAAGGACGTGACGGCTCGCAAAGTGAGTAGTTGTAATGCAGAGTGAGTGTGAAACAGTGTTGTGAAACGAGAGACAGCTGGAAGTGTTTTAACGAGAGCTAAGGATGTAATCTGCTGTCACTGTTATTGTGATCGACCTTGGTAGACTGATGGTGTACGTAACGTAATGCTGCTGTAATCTATAAGAGTATTTCTACGAAAATAAAGGAAATTTTTAATTTCTGTAACTCGCGCTTTTAATTCTACGAACCCACAAAGTCACAATATTTTACATTATAACCTAAACATCATGCATGCCATGGCCTTGTTGTATGCTATGTTACATTTAATACTCCATGGCAGACTGTTCTGCTCAAACAACTGCCATATGTGGTGAAAATTTGAAGCTTGTGTTCACTTTTTTGTTATGTGTACAGGTTAGGTATCAGCTGATAAATGTAGCAGTTCTGTGGTAAATTTTTGAGGTTTATAAGACTGTCAACTCGAATTTAAAAAAAAATAGTAAGACGTTTTATAGTGTCTCTGGATTGTACAGCAAATGTAGGCCTCAATTTCCATCTATTTGTTTTAGAATAAATTGCCGAAATATGCATGTGCCAGATATGGTACATCATGCAGTTGAAGTAACCTGTAGTACTAAACTTGTCAATGTCTAAATTTGATTACATACAAAATAATTTGGATTACTTTGAATGATCTTTTTCCCACTCTCTCTCATACACATACACACGCCTTATGCAGGTATATTAAGTTAATGATATAATTAAATTGAGTTTATAGATATGGAATCACAGCTTTCTATGGGCATTTTTCGAGTCATCTCTAGTACTTATACCGTATGATGAATAGGTAAGTGAAGATTCTGAGATCAGATGATGAAACTGCCAACAGTAATGTGCTTGCATCAGAATCAGATAAGGAATATGACATTGAGAAGGTTAAATCAAATATTACCATTATTACTGACTCAGAGGATGAAGTTGATATTCCTTTACATTCCCAAATCCTTCCTTCTTGTCATCACATATAACAGTTATATGGGAGGTGTAGATCTCCATAATTCTTGTTAGGGTTTTATAGGATCCATATTAGGTCTAAGTAGTGGTATCACAAAATAATGTTCCACCTCTTTGATTTGGCTGCTATCAATGGCTGGATTCTCTGGCATAAACACAATGGGGATACATATATGCCTCTGATCGATTTCAAGATTGCTATCGCAGATGCTTTGTGCAGAGCAGGGAAGACACTACAGTTGGAAAGAGGTTATCCAGGTAAAAGAATGAACAAACACTGAGCAACAAACAAAAGATAGGGCCAACGGCAGAAGTTCCTCAAGTGGCAGGATGGCGTCCAGCATCTTCCCTTGTGGTGTCAAACCCAAGGCAATGCAAGTTCCTGTTGCTTGTGAAAACTGCGAAGTGACTCTCTGATTAAACAAGATAAAAATTGCTTCAAATTGTTCAATGTGTTATAACATCCATATACGTGGTTGAGCGTGACACCTTTATCGCATGTTGTGATATATATGGCACGTTCCCATTTTTTAAATAAAAAGCTGCCATAATGAATCCTAAAAGTGTATAAAGTATTTTTTCCAAACCAGTGAACTTTAATCTACCTAAAATATTTTTTCCACTCAAAAAATGTTATGCAGTAAAGGTTTAAAGCGTACATTGTACCCAATAGTGAGATAATTAAAATGTATGTTTAAAACCTTAATACAGCATTAAAGAGTTTCATCATAAAACATTTTCTCGAAGAATAATTGTGTCGTATATAGAAATGTTAAAATTATTAACAAATAATAAATGGACCAATGAATTTAAAAACCATTTTAAAAGAATGCCAGAAATGTTTTGTGCATATAGTTTGAGCCTCGGTTAGTGTATTAAAACGTTAAATGAATCCATATGAAGTGGTGAATTTTAGAAATTCCACAGTTTGCAGCATTATTACGAGGGTGAGTCAAATGAGAACCTTAAATTTGTAATAAAAAATCGAAATTACACGCCGTTATCCTGTAAATTGATAAGCGTACTACAAACAGCGTGCGAAATGGCTTATAGGTGGCAGCATAGTGCAGATGCACACATAGCGTCGCAGTATCAGTAGAAAGATGGCCACCCCACTTGCGACTTGCACCAGCGAAAAACAGCGTTCTCTTGTTCGGTTTTTGCATAGTGCAGGTGTGAAACCAATTGAAATTCACCGACGAATGAAGGTTCAGTACGGTGATGCATGTTTGTCACACCAGCAAGTCTACGAATTGAGTATGAATTTCGCAAATGTTGTGACTTCAGTGGAAGATGCTATATGTCCAGGTCAGGCACAACGAGTTGTGACTCCACAGAACATTACAGCAATTGAAGTCACAGTGAAGGAAAACTGGTGACACTGAATGACATTGCAGCATGGACCACTCAAAGACGCAATGGGAGGAAAGAAGTTCCGTTCCGATGAAGAGGTACGCCACACGATGCATGAGCGGTTGAGTGGACTACCAAACTAATATTTTTCTAAAGGCATTTATGCACTTTGTAATCCCAGGAGGACTTACATTGAGCGTGGGGGAGATTATGTTGAAAATTGATACAGGTTTGTACCACTTCTACACAATAAATAATATTGAAAAAAAAATTAAGGTTTTCATTTAACTCACCCTCTTATGAAAGAAAGAAATGAAGCTAAAACACGAACGTTAGTTGTTTTATCATATACTTCAGTTAGACTTTCTTCAAACGTTCCACATGTGCTTTACATTATGTAAACGTTTTCTTTTCACACAACATAATTGTGACGAGCTCTTCATTTGTTCCAGTGCATGGAACCTGTACCTTGAGGATGTCATCTACTCTCCTTCAATCCTTTATATAATTATAGTGATGTCAATAAAGTTTAGTTGTTTCTCTTTTCATTATATTCCGATGCTTACAGTACAAGCTGCTATAACGTTAGCAAAATATTTTCTTACTTTTATAATTATAAATGACAAATACTTCAAGCTATAAATTGTGATTTTGATGAGGATATTATAGGTATGTGCTTACTGAAAACAATGTTTTTAGTTGTGAGGCTGTAAGAAGTTAATGAATTCAATGGAAGAGGTTTACCTGTAATATTTATTAATGATTACAAGAGACTAGCGTTGCATTAAGTATACACTTAAATCTCTCTAAATCTACTGTTTAATATGCTTTACACTAGTATACATTAAGCATTTACAGAACTATAGTGTGTGTTACAATGCACAAGATTAGGTTAGAAATTATGCTTTAGGTAAAGTTACAGTTGTCAAACGATGGACTACAATTTTATTCAGCTCCAGTAGCAGTCTCGCGTTATTTGGTACATACGCAAGTTGCGGCAACGCGGATTGCGTCAAGCTTCCATTTCCGACTGAGGTTTTCCGGAAGTGTGTAGGGATTTCCACTAGTAGCCAAAACAGCGGCCATCTCAGTTACGTCTCGATCATATCGTTCGTCTGGTGGGTGAGGCCATGCTGTGGTTTGGGCGCTCTTGTTCCTGAGTACATAGGCCATGGAGTAGATGGGTACACAAGGTTTGTAATCTCCACACATAGCATGGCTGCATAGGGCACTTGTTAGATACCGAGGGTATACTCCTAGGCCAAGATCCAGAAAACTCACCGTTCTTCGGCAGTGACAACCTGGTTCTCGTTTTCCTTTAGATGAAGAGCTGTAGCCATTTTGGTTGGATTTGTTTAAACCAATTGAGCTGTTGTTGTTCATTGTTCTCTTGGAGACGGAGTCAGGTTGCGTGTTTCGCCTGCAAAATAAATATATGCATTATACCTGTTTGTATAATCACAGAAAAGTGCAACACGCATAATGGGTTGGCCCAAAACTTCTGTCGTTTATGACATTTTTTATTCAGTTTGAGTAAAACGTTTGCGTGCAATTCATCTTATGTCGTTTGATAGAAAATTATCAGTTCTACAAATTTGTATGTTAAGCCTTTTTCGCAGAAAGTTTACACCTACTTCTTTACCTCCATTTAACGTAAAAGTCAGGTGTTGAGAGTTCAATTTTCTGTTGACTTGATATTGTACATTGTTGACCAGAAAAGAACAGTACATAAGCAACCAAAATCTGAGTACACTGATTGAGCAAATAATTCTGTTTCCAATAACATAAAACCTATTACCAAAACTTCATTTAGCATGAAATACTTTCACTTAAGAGAAATCCGATGTTTATGGGCCAAAGCATTAAGATCTCAAATTTAATTTAAGATCACAAAAAAGCATAGGGTCACAGGCCTTAGAGTTGCCCAACATTCATCTTTCAGGAAAAGGGGAAACTCCAGAATACCTTTATCAAGAGAACTCTCTATGAGCGAGATTCGAACGAGGGACTTTTTGAGCGTGAGGCAGACACCCTACTGTAGATCCAAGACAAGAAGGCAAGCTAGGGAATGTGTAGCGTAATCACTTTTGCTGTCCCAACGGTGTTCATGCTCACCTTCCCAGTACGAATGGGATAGAAGGCTCGTTTAAAATATACAAGTGTTGTAACATAACTCACCCATACCTAACACCTATCGCTGCATTTACTGCAACAAATATTAAATTTGGCAGCATGGGTGACTCATGTGCACTCTCATACACTCATTTCCTAGTAAACAGATCCGTTACCGGAGCAGATAAACAGTTCAAGCTCCTGTGCCCTTCATACTCCTCTAGCCTTCTTGTCGTGAGCATACAGTATTTCCTACGCTACAGAGGCAAGCATGGCAGGGATGGTCAAATACAAATTATAGATTTCTCCATGAAACGCACGTTACACATCTATGATATTAAGAAAGTACTTATAATATAGCCTTTCGTTGTATAACTTGCACGTTTTCCACCAAGGTGTAAGTATTAAAAATAGTCCATTTTCTTTGACCGTGTATATAATTAAACCTGATAGTAGTGTATCTGTGAGACTAGAAAAATCCACAGTCTCTTACTTTGTTGAAGCTTAGGCCAGACATTAAATTGAATTTTGTGATTTTCATTATTGTAGCTTTCAAAGTAATGGCAATATTAATTTTATTGCATACGTTCATCATCATAATAAACTTGGTGCACACAATACATCTATAAATATATTCTCTTCAAAAATTCAGATGACCTAGTTATCTAAGACTTTTTTATATAATCTCCTGATTATTGTATTAAAATTGTTTCCTTTCATACCCCACTAAATTCTTTAGTTTTAGAAATGTCAATCATTTACCTCTAGAAATTGGAGCAGTAATTTTATAAAAGTGTGGTCTTTTTCTTTAATGTGCAGGTGAAAACAGTGCATATGTTTAGAAACAAATTTCAAAAAGTTAAATCGTAAGGAGCATTTTCGAAAGAAATTCAAGCATTCCTATCTACGATGGGCAAGTCTATAACTTATGATAACTGGCTGTTTAAATGTACCAAGTGCAAAAGGAGGTATTTTGCTGTAGATTTGAATTCATATTTAATGAGGAGAATTTGTACTTTTAACTTTTCATAACTTTTGAGTGATACGTCAGAGATAAATCGCCTCAAGGAACATAAATTCAAACCAATGTAGGATGCTAAAATCTTTATGAAAGGCAGTATGGACCTAGCGCTTTGATGGACCTACTTCTGATGAATGAATCATTTGCGTGACATTAAACGAGTAAACTCCCACATTTATAATAGACTTTCCATCATTGTCACAGAAGTTATTTCCGCCATCGAAACTGAATTTTAATTGTGTTACATATTTTTTTAATGTATTTTACCCAGTACAAATCTAACACTCTTGCTTTAATTTTCTTTTCTAGGGATTATACTAAAAGCAGTAAATAATGCATCCTTAATGCTTATGTTTTGCAGGTCCCATTACTGTATACCGCTTTACCGTTAATTAAGGCATGGAGTTAGAGTTTTTAAGTTTTCATACTGATCATATATTTTCGGTATATTTATTTTAAAGCCATAATATATTTTAATAAAGATATTTATATTTGATGTACTGCACACATGTTACACTCTCCAAATTTGTACAAACTATTCTTAGAATCCTCATTCCTCCACCTACTTCATGCCACTCGGAAAAAGATGTGTAGTTACTATTGTTAGTATTCCTGTAGACAAAAAAGAAATATGTAAATGCATTAGATTTTAGGAATTGTCAAGTAGTTTATGTATCTCCAATTTTCATCCCATACGGGCTTTTAGGAGTATACATTGAGATATTTGTATTGGCAATTACACACTATATAATAAACAAAACTGCATCCATATTTGCTTCATTTGTGGACTTATAATAATTTTATTTATTTAGAACAGAATGTTTTCGAGGTTGTTAGTATTCACTATTGGAGGTCACTTGTTCATTTTCCTCTTAGAGGTGTGAAGCAGAGTGGGCAAGTTTCGTGAAAACGAATATTGTATAGGCATTAAATTTGATTAATTCTTACAAGGACAATGACCTCGCTAACTAGAAAAGCAGGTCATGCACTGAGGTGCGAACTAGTGGCAGCAAAATGCATAGTCTATGTTTGGTGTGGGCGTTTATTTAGCGACAGTGTTACAAATATCAGAAAAAAGCCCCTGAGGTAGTAAATTATGTGACTACTTGTGGAAAAACTGTTAAACATTAAGATGCCATTTATCAATATATCTGCATCTATCCGCTTCCAAGCTTTAAGTACTAATATAACTTTATATGAGTTGCTTATAGTAGTTCTGTTTACCTATTGCAAGAAAAAACAAACGAAACAGGATTTTATATAAAGGCGTACCAGTCCTTGTTTTTGGTGCAGTCAGTACAAGTTCCTGACGGGTACCCAGGCGTTGGATGTTCCTCCGATTCAGCCTGTAAATCTTCCGACATCATTGCAGTTGAGCTGCGTAGGTAGCAAACGACTGCAACTCCTATTATCATCTGTAAACATGAACATCAGTTTCCATAAGTTAATTGCATTACTAACATATATACCACGTCATATTCTCTTAAGCACTTGTCGGCCATTATATGAGTGAATTTGTGAAGGGGGTAGGGCGGAAGGCTATTGCTTTGTTGACAATACATAAAGACATCAACCCTTGCGATCAGAAGGGAGTTAAGAAACAAGGCCATGTAAATATTGCTGCATCTGCATGCCTCAGGCATGTAACTCGGAACTGTGGTTACTACACTACGAATGCTCTGCTCACTTCTTCCGTAACTGTTTAATTCCTCATCCCACTGAACGCACTCATATCGCGGACGATGTTAGTTCACTTGACACATAAATGGGAATAAAAATAAACGTAAATAACGTTACACCCTAAAACACAGTGATAATACAGTTATTGCTGCTTAAGCTAGCAAATGACAGCGTTGGAGCACATTAACCTCCATTGCCACGGCGCTGCATTCGGTTGTTTTCTTGTTTACTAGAAGAGCAAAATATCAGCAACCTGACGTACACTAAGTGACAAACCCAAACTAATCTCTTGGGAGTTGTGCGACTGATATGAAGGGTTAGCCAATTAGTTATTCTACACAAAAGTAAATTACTATTGCAGAAACCCATTTTGTTACTTGACACAAAGTTATTTTGATTCCCTCTTCTCTCTCCTTGTCACAATATTAAATGACGGTATTAATGATTTCTGGCATCTGCTGACGTATGATACGTTGCTGTACAGAAGCAAGATTGCGCCTGAACAGAGTGCACATCCCTCTCTCGTCGTGTATGTGTGATAGACTCGCGTGAAAACCTTCTATGTTCACACATTTTCCCATGACTGCCACACATTGGAATGATGTAAATACTACAACTTGACAAAAGCAAACAATGTTTCGTTGGACCCAGAAATTGTTTGTATACCTTGCATATTAAGGACACCATTATATCTGACCAGGGTAACTCATGCCGGATAGATGTTTCACAATGCCTTCATTAAAATCTGGAATATTTTGCTGTATGTACAACTGAAAACGACATCCAAACAACTTCTACTATAATCTATCTCAGCCTAGTTTGAGCCTGCTGTAAACATCTGGGTGGGAAGAGAGACAGAGACAGAGATATTGGAACAGACGGCGGTTAAGCTGTTGATTGGTTTAGCGAAGTTAATGGGCGCTTTCTTTTATTTGCATACGTATAATAAACCCCTCCTTTAAGTACAGTACTGTATTTTTCTGATCACTGCTCTGCGAGAGCTAATTTCTGAGAGAGAAAAGTATGCAAATGTTTCGATTCTTATAAACGTAATAGCCCCACATTTTATCTTTCTACTTCACATACCACATAGATGTGTTTGTGTAATATATAGAGAGTAGACAGAAGACAGGTAAAATTATACATACTATTAACTTATGTAAAATTAA